>JACXGM010013788.1:0-22692 GCA_016801145.1 Umbra pygmaea | reverse complement strand
GCAAGCCCCAAAATGATATATCATGATATACAGTATAATGTTGAGCTCTCAGCTTCTTGTTTGACTACCCATAGTGGGGGTTTTGGCCCCCCTCCCTTCCGGTTCTCACTCCAACAGTCGTCAAGAGTGTGGAGCCTGGTAGTTCTTAGACAGCTGCTATAATCAGTCCTGTGGAACATCTAAAAATCCACTACAATACCATTCTAAAAAATGTTAAATGACTTAGCCTCTATGGTTTTACCATTCTAGAGATATTTTATTTTGCGATTTAATAACGGACATGGCTGATTAGGGCTGAGTGAATTTTGGCTGAAAAAATTCTCTTTTTTATTGAGGGACCAGAGACTTCACAGTTTAAGCCAGACAGAGTTGTGCAGAGATGGCTGTCATTAGGGAAGAGAGCATGTCATGTTTGACGTTAAAAGTAAATTGTTTTACTGACTTTTTTTTTTAATCACTAGAAATGCGATTTCTTTTTTGTTGTTTTTATATCCAGGATGTGTTTAATAAATGGTTAAAAATTTTAACAGAATAATATAAGTTCTAAGTCTTTGGTTTTGTTGTAACAATTATAAATTTCGACTTTGGGGGGGACGGGACAGTAAAAATTGTTTGGGGCCAGTAAGTTTCAAACCCACTGGCCCGGTGGGGCCAGTGGCAAAAATTGTTAACGTTGAGCCCTGCACAGATTCTCGATTGGATTCAGGTCTGGACTTTGACTTATGTTTTGGATCATTGTCTTGTTGGACAAATCTCCGTCCCAGTCTCAGGTCTTTTGCAGACTCCAGAATGGTCCTGTATTTGGCTCCATCCATCTTCTCATCAATTTTAGCCATCTTCCCTGTCCCTGCTGAAGAAAAGCAGGCCCAAACCATGATGCTGACAGTGGGGATGGTGTGTTCAGGGTGATGAGCTGTGTTGCTTTTACGCCAAACATAATGTTTTGCATTGTTGCCAAAAAGTTCAATTTTGGTTTCATCTGACCAGAGCACCTTCTTCCACATGTTTGGTGTGTCTCCCAGGTGGGTTGTGGCAATTTTTAAACAACATTTTTTATGGATATCTTTTAGAAATGGCTTTCTTCTTGCCACTCTTCCATAAAGGCCAGATTTTTGCAGTATATGACTGATTGTTGTCCTATGGACAGACTTGCCCACCTCAGCTGTAGATCTCTGCAGTTCATCCAGAGTGATCATGGGCCTCTTGGCTGCATCTCTGATCAGTCGTCTCCTTGTATGAGCTGAAAGTTTAGAGGGACGGCCGGGTCTTGGTAGATTTGCAGTGGTCTGATACTCCTTCCATTTCAATATTATCGCTTGCACAGTGCTCCTTGGGATGTTTAAAGCTTGGGAAATCTTTCTGTATCCAAATCCGGCTTTGAACTTCTCCACAACAGTATCTCGGACCTGCCTGGTGTGTTCCTTGTTTTTCATGATGCTCTCTGTGCTTTCAACGGACCTCTGAGACTATCACAGAGCAGGTGCATTTATACGGACACTTGATTACACACAGGTTGATTCTATTTATCATCATTAGTCATTTAGGTAAACATTGGATCATACAGAGATCCTCACTGAACGTCTGGAGAGAGTTTGCTGCACTGAAAGTAAAGGGGCTGAATAATTTTGCTTGCCCAAATTGTCAGTTTTTATTTGTTAAAAAAGTTTGAAATATCCAATAAATTGGGTTCCACTTCATGATTGTGTCCCACTTGTTGTTTCTTCTTCACAAAAAATTACAGTTTTATATCTTTATGTTTGAAGCTTGAAATGTGGCAAAAGGTTGAAATGTTCAAGGGGGCCGAATACTTTCGCAATGCACTGTATCTCGATTTTATTTGACCTACATTAATCAATATAACACATTCAACCACAAGATAGAACAGTGTTTTTCAAACTTTTTTTCGGCGACCCATATTTTCAAAATGACAAACCATCGTGACTCAAATGTTATGAAAATAGGTGTTTGCAAATATACAGTTTTCCTATCATTTGCATTTGTATGTAGGGGTATTAACATAATACATTAGTTCTAATTGTCACCAGAATAATAACATGTATGGGCCACCTACTGTAAGTTTGGGTAGGGCGCCTTGACCGTGTGCCAGTTAGTTTTACTTTTGTGTGGGAGATAGGTTAGGAAAGGGGGTGTGGGATTTTTTGTTCAGTTCTTTTGGTTTGGTACCCACAGTCTCCTCACTTTCCTATACTATTGTTTACCATGGCTAAATAAAAGCCTAAGTTAAACAGTACCTGTTGTCTCTGTGTCCCCCATACCTCTTTTGCTGACCTCAGGGTGTCCTGTGCAGTTGGTTTGGCATCCCACTCCCCTCCTGGGGAGCAGTGCATAACACTTAGGCCTTATCGCTTTAAAGTGTGAAGAAGTTTCATCCTGTATTAAAAAAAAACATAGATGAAGATGTAGCTTCATACATAAGTTTGATTGGTAAAGATCACAACAGTTCTGAATCCTCACAAGCACTTGGAGGGAAAAGGGACAAGGAAAGGGGTGGGGTGTAATCGGCTCAGCCAATAGGAAGACTCAATTCCACCTGTCAAATGGGTGGTCATTATGTTTTGGCTGTTTGATGGGTGAGTAGTTCCACTCCTCTCTTTTCTATACTAATATAGTACTGACATTTAAACAAATAGAGGTATAGTAATTGCTGTAGTATATTAGTGTACAGAAGTGGTTTTATTTATCTAACTAGGTTCTAATGGAACATTCTAAATAAACAGAATACAGTGTCTCTCTGAACACTATGGTGTTACAACATGAAATCCAAACGAATTTAATGTAGGGGGTGTTTGGCACTGATTGAAAAAATAAATCATAATGTCAAAGTGAAAAATGTAATCTGCAAATTGTTCTTAATTAATTACAAATATAAATCAGAATTGTCCTGTTAGAAGGCCTACCTTCCATATTTTATAATTGAATGTGCATGGAAACAAGTGAAGGTACAATTATTACAATGCAATAGTGGTTACATTATCATTGTTGTCATATAAATCAATCAGAGGTTCACTCCTTGCAACTGTAATCATCTAGGACAAAATTCCATCTTCTGTGAGTCCTTTCCCACATAGAATCCAATAGCCCTTTTCAACGTCAAGACCTAAGTGATCCCATAACCTACTTCCTGGAATGTGAGTCATATTTCTACTATGTAACTGGATGTATAGATGTGTAAATGCCTAATTTAACCCTGTGTCCACTGTGGTTTTCTCATACACAGCAAAAACCCAGGTGTTAAATCAACACTGTCAGTGTTTATAGAGCTCCAGTGGAGCTCTATAAACACTCAGAGTGTTAATTTAACACTTAGGGTGTTGATTTATCACCAGACGTTTTGCTGTGTAGATGTGCAACTAGAAGGCTACAAGTATGTCATCAAAATCACAGACAGAGATGTGGAAAGTAATCCATGAATATGTTGCTAAGCATTAGTTATAAAAATGCCCGGTTTATCACAGTTCACTGTGAGCCCATAACTGGAAGCACAATGTGTTCCAAGGCTTCAGATGTTTGATTAGTCTTGGCTGTTTATCCTGTTCCTCTATAGAGACGGCCTGGTTAGAAATGACATTGGGCTCCCTAGCTGGCTCGGGCGTAGTAAATATAAATGTGCCAGTGAGCCTGAGAAATTATGACAATATGTCAGAGTAATTATTCTGCAGATTGAAATGTAATATAGCAGTATGAAGGCGACCATGCCACAGTGGACATCCCCTGGCATCTGGTGCTCTGTTCGTCTGGCGCTGCGGTTATTCTTCATGTCACAGTTTATGACTATCAGTTCATCATAAACTCAAATTTTTGTGAATGTTGCTGTTATTCTGAGCTGTGCCTCAGCCGCAAATGTTAATAATCACAGAAACCATGACAGTATCTGAAGTTATTGATTTAATGAAACACTAAGTCAAAGTATCTCATTAATGGAAGGAAGGGTTTGAGATTATATTAGATATAAATTTGCATGATTCCCATCCTGATTGCCAGTCATCTTGTGTAAAAGCCTGTCTTCAATTGTACATATAATTATCTGCTACAATTAATTTACATATGATAAGATCAATAAGACTCACGGTAAACGCAACAGGTTTGAGTAGATTCGTGTTGTTTATCAAAACATAATCCACATGAGATGTTACTGGCCACATCACAGGTACCGCTTAGTAAGAGAAAAAGGAAAATAAATGAATACTGGACATCAATCAGTTGATAATGGAGTCAATTTAAGAGCTAGGAGAGTTGTTCAATCTTTTTTAATGAGAGAAGTATCTGAAAGAAGAGAAGGCTGGAGGGGAGGCTAGGACACAAATGGGAAGTGAGGCTGTTAGATGTGACTGTGGCTTACAGGCAGACATCTACCGGTTGTTCCCTGCAGCCTGGATCTGGTGGTTAACTTGGCAGAGCCTCCCTCTTTATGAGTAAGTGGCCAGCATTCACATTGCATGCTTCCGTAGTCTCTCTGAGCACAAACAGGATCTCATATTGGTCTGCTTGGCTATGTTCAATCAGCAGGTTTACACTGGTCTGCTTGACATTTTCTCCTGTGCTTCCAACTTTTGCACTGAAATCTCCACAAATGCTGCTCCTGGGACTTAGCTAGGCGAAAGTTTTCAAATGCAATGGTTTTTATTTCTGTATGTTTGCCCATACTGGTCTACAGAGGGATGAGTAACATACAGGCACACAGTCAGAGTTTGGATTATTGTCCATAGATTTTCCAGCCAGCCAAGAGGATTATTCTGTTCCAAGGACTTCTTGATTTCATCTCCCTCACAACAACTTTTCATTAGAGAAAAGGACAACTAACAAGGTTATGCAAGTGGTCCTGTATAATATCTTGTGTAAAACCCCTGCTTCAAAAAAAAGTAACCATGTTTGTGTCCTTAAATGCTTAGCCCATGTACAGCACAATGACTGCTAATAAAGGAGCAGTCTGAGAAATTAACCATGACAAAATAAAAGTATAAAACTAATGTTGGGTCACAACTTCAAATGTGACCACAGCTTCTCCAACTTTGTCCGGAATGCCAGCATGAGACGCAATGCGTCTGGCATTTGATAGATAAGTCGGATTAACATACCTTGCTACGTCGCTCGCCAGCAACTCCTTATATACAAATCGGGCACCTGTGAGTGCAATCGTGTGGAGGCATATATGCTGGGTGTAAAGCTTCCACGTTGGAGGAGCAGTGTGATAAGAATCAGAAAGCTCGGCGACAGAGAGGAACTATGCGAGCGCCCTTCACAATGCCACACCCGTTCAAGGAGTTGCGGTGCTGTCGACAAGGCAGGGTCAGGAATTGGACATAACCAATTGGGAGATGAGAAAAATTTTGGCCTAGATGTGTATTATCATATTAATAATGTATGTGCATCATTTATTGGTAAAAACCCTATCATACCTTAGCCATGATTTGAAAACAAGTGGATGGCATTGGGCACAAATCAACACATACATGATATAATACAACCAGTGGCCAAAAATCACGAACTGCATCTTTTATATAGTCTAACAGTGGGAAGTACTTGTCAAGTTGTAAAAATTGGCAAAAATGCATCAGCCACTTAAAACAAATCTGATTCTGCTATGTCTCAAACTATCATGTTGAGTCACATTCAGTCACTTGAGACACTTGAGTTCCAATGTGATATTGACTTTGTCACACCAATTTAACTTAATACGACAAATTCATTAGAAAAACAAATACAGACAAGAAAAAAACCAGAGACAAATAATTGCAGCTCACCTACAATGGTGCACCTTTGATGAAGGAAATTTTTGACAATCAGGTCATTATGCAAGGTTTTAAATACAGTGTAGCCATGGCAACAGTGTTTTAAAACCAGTGTGTGTTCTGATGGACATGCAATATTTGACATCTAGTTTGGTAGCCCACTGGCACAGCTAGTTGCTTAGAGCACTTTGACCACAAAATACTTGACAATGCATGTTGAGAAGAATGCTTAATTTGTGAGAAACCAATGGGGGTTATTAGTATAAACACTTTGTGACAACAAGTGATGTAAACAAGGCTTTAGTAAATGCATTTGCCTGATTGATTGACTAATCTTTACATTGCAGAGCATGACAAATATATCAAGGTCTATTCAGACATTTAAGCAGTAAGTGACTTTTTAAGGTAGAAATGGGAGGATGATTTTATCTTTAATAACATAGAATAATCCAAATGTACTAATTTCTCAAACCAATTAATTTATATATTAAATCTGCAAGCCTCCAACAGCTCTCTGGCATTTTACAAAGGGATAAAAAATTTGGGCTCTGCACAAACAGTAGTTTTATCAAATACATTCTGACAGTAGGCTTGTTGTTTTAAAAAGGAAAGGAACGGTTCACCTTGGGTGAGATTTTATGAATACCTTATGAGAGGTAAGTCTGAACAGCACAATGGAAGCACAGCATGGCACATGTACCAACAATAGCTAGCTTCTATGCTAATTTATGAAATGTAATGATGAATACGGAATAGCCTTATGTTCAATAACAAACATTATAGAAAACAATAGTAGTTCAGCCCACATGTGCCCTAAAAGTCACACGGAGCACTGCATGCAACAGCATTGTTCCTTTGTGTGTTCAGGCAACCAAGAAAATAAGTACGTCTATGTTGGTGTGATACTTTGCCAGGCAGGAAAAGATAATAACCAGCAGCATGGACTTCAGTGTTCATTCTCTGAACACATTCCTCTCACACTGAGGGCAGGAAATACAGGTTTTGCACAGCCCAAACTCAGCTTATTGTACTCAGGGGCAAGGTAACCTGGTTGGGGGGCCCTGGGCCATAGGTCCTTCTTCCAATAGCCTGAGGCCCACTGTCAATCAGGGGTCCCTGGCCTACAGCCCTTGTTAAAACAATCGTGATTGCACATAGAACTAATGACTGTCATTGCACACCTAAAAAACATGGGGAAGGTGTGGGAGTACCTCAAGACATTAAAGCACTTAATGTTGCACACGCTCTTGTCACAGTAGTCAAATTATTATAATAATAATAACAAATGACTCTTTTTGCTTATCTGCACACCAGGCTTCATTGATGAGGCATTATCTCTTCCAAAAGAGAAAACAGATGCTTTTCAGGGAAAGAGAAAGCCCTTATTAAGTAGCCAATCGATAAATTGCAATACCCAGAATACTTTGCCAGAATCCTTAAAATATAAGGTATCTGTCATGTATATCTTATTCACAGACAAGAGGACTAAAAGCAGACATTTTAAAATTGGCATTCGACTACAGCAGGGGCAATGGGCAGTCATTTTAGCTTGAGGGCCACATTGAGTTTCTGAAACCAAGTGAAGGGCCGCATAAACCCCCTCCCCGCCCAACACACAAACACACACACACACACACACACACACACAAGTGGCAAAACACAGTTCAAACTAAACTCGCAACCAAAAAAAACTTTGAGAAAATGAATGTCCAGACAATAGTTGCTACCATGTAGGGTTCATGAGATAATTGCATGTGATGGGTTTTTATTTTGAGGATTTCTCCTTATACCAGACCTGTGAAGGCATTTATAGTGTTGCTGGCACAATGCCAGTGCACCCAAACGTCACTCCACTGCCCGTGACTGACAACGTTTATGTAGCCTATTAAACACATGCATGTGTTAATCTATATTGACAATGTATATTTAATGAAACCAATACATCATGTGAATTAATAGTGAGCTGGTTTTCCATCTCCTCTTAAATATCTGTCTAAAGGACATGAGACGGTGATGAATACGCAAACTGCAAGGGACTATTTCTTTCCCGGTAAAAAGTACCTTGTCATCACGATATAGATCGTGGATGAACGTGTTCTAGACAAATATGCCCATATTATAACCATTTATGGTGGTCTTTGGACTGCTTTGCTTAAAATCTATTTTTTTGGGTTTGAGAAGGGACTTTAATTTCGACAAATATAGTGCAGATTGCGATATATTGTAGACAGATGCTTTTCAAAATGTGCATAAAAATGTTCTCATTCTGTTTATGCCAAATTCTGACTCAACCATCTGAATGTCTCAACAGAAATCGAGACTCATCAGAACAGGCAACATTTTTTTAGTCTTCAACAGTCCAATTTTGGTGTGCTCTTGCAAACTGTAGCCTCTTTTTCCTATTTGTAGTGGAGATGAGTGGTACCCAGTGGGGTCTTCTGCTGTTGTAGCCCATCTGCCTCAAGGTTGTGCGTGTTGTGGCTTCACAAATGCTTTGCTGCATTCCTTGGTTGTAACGAGTGGTTATTTCAGTCAAAGTTGCCCTTCTATCAGCTTGAAGCAGTCGGCCCATTCTCCTCTGACCTCTAGCATCAACAAGGCATTTTTGCCCACAGGACTGCCGCATACTGGATGTTTTTCCCTTTTCAAACCATTCTTTGTAAACCCTAGAATGGTTGTGCTTGAAAATCCCATTAACTGAGCAGATTGTGAAATACTCCAACAAAAATGCCACGCTCAAAATTGCTTAAATCACCTTTCTTTCCCATTCTGACATTCAGTTTGGAGTTCAGGAGATTGTCTTGACCAGGAACACACCCCTACATGCATTGAAGCTACTGCCATGTGATTGTTTGAGTAGATAATTGCATTAATGAGAAATTGACCGGGTGTTCCTAATAATCCTTTAGGTGAGTGTATTTTATGTGTATAATCCTGATTTACTGTAAAGAACACAGTGTTTATAAATTGAGATTAATATTAGGGAAAACTCTACACTGCTTAAAAAACAAGGTACTGGGTATTCTAACAGGGATGTATGTTTAGCTCTGTAAGCTTTTTTGGTCAATTCGTTTTAACCTTCGTTTATTAGGCTTCATTTGCGTGAGATATAACCTGATTTGGTCTAGGGGGATGTCCTACCTCTTTGCCGAAACATATTTTTTAATTTTCACTTCCTGCTTCCAGTCTACGTTTTTAGAAAACTAAAATAGAGTCGGTCTGTGGTAGGCTACCCAACTCTGAGATTCAATATCTCCTTCTCTGATTAATCCACATGGACAAACCACCCCTCATTTTTTGCAACAGATTTCTCTGTTTCCAATGGTACCAACCACAGGGTGAGCATCCGGTTTGGCAAATTGACGCAAATTAGTAAGTGCCTTAAACCTGCATTATATCTGAATTCCAGCTGGGGGCGTTACACCTGGTTGCAAAAGAGCTCGGTTTCTGAAATCTATGAGAATGAGAGACAAGTCTTACTTGATTTATTACCTCAGTAAACATTTTCATAATAAGTATATGGTCTCACTTGCTAGACTTAAGCCTTCTGCAATTTATCAGGATGTAAATTTTTTTAATTATGGTCTTGTTGATTTTAAAATCGTAGATAAAGCAAAGGGGCGTTTAGGGCGTGGTTATGGCGTTTTTTTGTAGGACAAGACACTCAAAGGAGTTGGCAGTTCAGTTTTTCCGGTAAGTAACATTACATTTTGTTTTATATTTTGTTTTTATACAGTTTTTCATTAGCATCCCAATTAATATCAGTTAGCTAGCTAGATTACTCCTCCCTCTCGTCTAAAATCGTCACATCCACAACCCAGATGTCTGCGCCCGTAATGGCAAATTTGATATGTGTTTCTCAATGTCAAGGAAGGATCCCCCGAAGCTAGAATTTCGAGGATGCTACGTCATCAACGTCCACCGAAGCACTGTTCCAATGTCAAGGATCCTCCGAATTTCAACCAAGGACTGAGTCCTTCATTCTGAGAATTTTCCATAGACGGTCAAAGATGCATGTGTATCCTTCGCGCTCCCAAATCACCCACAATCCATTGCGTGTGGCTTTGCCGGCTCGTTAAATAAAATAAAAAACGTTAAAATGATACCATTCACAGCATTATACATAGCCTTCTCGTTTTTTTTAACAGGGACTAACAGGAACGGATATCGGTGAGAAGCAAACTATTTAATGTTTAGAAGCGATAGCTGTGTAATCTGCTTTTTATCCCCCCCCCCCAATTACAAAGGCTTATTTTGAAAAAGATGAGGCTTGAATGACGCAATGACGTGCACTTGCTACTAGGCTGTTCCGTTTACGTGTACTCTGAATGCTAAGGAGAAGTCTTGCCTAGCCTCTGAAAGACCTGACTTGGAAGGGCTAGTCCTACCAAGGAAGGATCCTTGACATTGAGAAACAGCTACTGACCCAAATCAGCTCTTCACAAACCAATGGATGTCGCACACATGGCTCCATCCAGTAATTAAACAATCTATGGTACCAACCGTTTCTTGTACGGTTCGGGAGATATGGCGCTTTGAAGCTCTCGTGCGTCAATTGACTTTGAAGTGATTTTAAGAATCACTCGCGGGCCGGATCAAAGTGCCAGGCAGGGCGTATGTTGCCCACCCCTGGACTACAGGATATCTGATTAATTTATGGGCACCAAATCCAAGGTAGTTTGAAATGAAATTGTTTAATGACACTGAAAGTTCTGGAACAAAAATGCAGGGTTGCCAACTTTGGGACTTTATCTGGCGTGAGACTGTGTACAATTTCAGTGTGTGCGCGCACGGAGAACATTTTTGGTAAACCTAACCCTAATTTAAAAAATGTCAGTCCTTGTTTACTTAGTATAAACCCAGATTTATGCACAAAAAAATAATTGAATGGAAAAAAAAAATTATGCTGAATGCGTGAGAGTCACGCCAGATTCGTGAGAGTTGGCATCC
Source organism: Umbra pygmaea (assembly GCA_016801145.1). Classification (NCBI taxonomy): domain Eukaryota; kingdom Metazoa; phylum Chordata; class Actinopteri; order Esociformes; family Umbridae; genus Umbra; species Umbra pygmaea. The sequence continues at coordinate 11,992 of JACXGM010013788.1, read as the reverse complement.
CTGAAAATGACAGGGAAGTGACACTATCTCTCTGCAACAGTGAGTTTCCATGGCCTTGGTACTGCACCAGTCATCATCTAGCTCTGTGCCAGTTGGAAGAGCTAGCTTGTACTGCTGCATTGTGGGTCCTGTTCATATTCAATCCATACAACCACATACAACCCTGCAGTCCACAGTAATACCACTGCACTCTTTGCATCTGTAGCTTTGCTCAAGTATTCTTTGCGTCAAGTCCTTCACTAGAGGGATCATGTCAAAATAGACAAGTCCTTTCCCACCAGACGTTACTTGAGAGTGATCCTTATTTAGGGCAAACAGAGAGCTGAAGGGGAGAGGGTATCGTGAAGAAAGAATTCTTCCACAAAAGCCCCTTGAATCTGTTTTCATGCTGGTTTGGGTTGATTTTTCTGATGTCCATATTTGTACTAGAGACTTGCTTGTTAGCTACTTTTTAGTGATGGGAGTCCAGGGCTCAGATCTCTGTGTGTAGGTTGTCTTGTTCTGCCTTGTCTTGTTCTGTATCATGTTGTGTCTCTATGGTTACCACGATGTAGGGAGTGTTTCAGAGAAGTGTGTAGGCTAGCTCCTGGTCAGATTTGGCTCTGCTCTGACCCATGTTACAGTGACAGTCTAGTGGGGGAGGATATGCTTAACCACAGAAGGGGCATGTAAGCACATTGTAGGACAGACAAGTCAGATTGGCCTGCAGCTTTGTAAAGAGGGCCGGTTAAAGTTGTCACTTTTATAATGAGGATTCGTGAATGTCTGATGATCACCGTACAGAATACTCCTGACACATTTTTGCTAGGGAAGTAAGTTACAGTTTCACTAGTAGAAATGGAATGATTAGAAATGACATTCCAATTCAAATCAATGTAGCAGAATGGTCAGAGCGGCAGCCATTTTTACGTGGACCATTCCATTGCAAAATCTAGCGGCCTACTTCCGCATTAAACCGATTTGCGTGTTGTCACCGTGACAACTAACAATAATCGCCATTTTGTTGTTTACTAATTGAATGACCACGCCAAGCAGCTCAATGGCCTTTCTATCCATTCTATTTCTATGGTCTCACCTAATCTTTCAGTGTAAAAAAACAACAAGAAAGGAAAAACCTTTGGCCAACATCATACATCATACAGAGTCCTTTTCCATATGCAATAAAAGCAACTGTGAATGTCTACAACTAAAGGGCTTTATATGGATTTCAGTGCTAGCTGCTTTCAAGGGCACATTGTCCACACCATTAGCGTAATACAAAAGCCTGCTGTGACATAATGTCAGCTTTCATTTACTTTTCTCTGCGGAGCATAACGCATTGGAAAGACTAGAGTGGGATGCATAAAGGATTGGAAGAGCGATATGGGCGGTATAGGGGTGGTTTTGTCGGGGTGGATGTTGGGTATTTCCTTGCATGTATTTGGGTGTGTCTATTGTGTTTCAAAGTTTGTCATTGTTTCACTTTTCCTAGATGTGAACTCTTTTAATTTTGCACTGTCACGGTTAAACATTATCTTCTTGTATCAAATGTAATTTATTTTTTGGATGACTTGTTTGAGTTGTCAGAGCATTGAGCTTGCAACAGCACAGTGGTGGGTTAGATTCTCATTGGGAACCAGCACGCAAGAAACATTTAGCTAATATTGTTCTGGAGAAGAGCATCTTTTAAATGACTCCGATTTCAATTGTAATATAAATGAAGGCTGGGGCTGCATCAAATAGTGGATGTACTAGGAAACATGTTGACTTCCATTCCTGTTCCAGAGTTAGTCCAACTTCTAGTACAGAGGGTTCTAAGTGTTAGCCCTCAGGAGTAATGCCATTGTGCCCCCTACTGACTGATGGGTGAACCAGGCGGTTTAGAGCTGCTGCATGTATTATATATGTAGTTAGGAAGTGCTGTCAATTCAGTTCAATATCAGGTAAGTACATCACACACTTACTTAAATGGCTAAGTATGTCTACTTGGACGTCCTGTGGTTTTTCATTAAGGATTATTCCTAGAGTCCAACATAATGAAGAAAAAAATGTGTGCTCGTTCAATTTCTCCTGCATTACTCTACTTCATGCTGTGCACTTGATGAAGACAAACCTCATCACATAACACAAAATCAAGCCTAGCCTCGAATCACAGGGAACCACTTCACAGCCAGATCCACCTGAAAATGAAACAAAATGAACTATTGACTGCTTGTCAGAAATACCTGCGCAATCATTCATCTCCACTGGCATGCTCAAAGGAGATCAATCTGCGACTGAACACCGGCCAAGCAAATGACTCCTTTGTTCACACCAAAGTTAAAAAAGTGTTGATGTGAGGCGGGAATGCCTGATTCAGTCCCACATTCCATTTTATTTTGTTAACGTTTCAGATTTTGCTATTAAAATCATGTCTTTAGAAGCAAAATAAACAGCGCAAAATCTAATTTCAATTCCCTAACTTCAGAAGACCACTTGGGGTCTTCAATGATATCTGCAAAATTGTGATTTTTTCCTTTGGTATAATTAACCTGGAATTTAGGTGTGAAACTAGTAAGAGGCTGTTTTTAGTTGATTTTATGTCACCCCAATATGATGGTATAATTACCATACATTAGGTATTACATAAAAAAACAAATACCTACTGTACTGGATTGATAACAGTAATCATCACTATTAGGAACGCAAAGGCTAATTAGTAGAATTAATTAAGTAGGTTGATTTACACAAATACTCTTCTCACTAGCATTATTGACTACAAAAAATTATGCATCACAATTAAACAGACAGGTAAGCCCAAATCCTCTTCAGAAAGTAGCAGGAAATACTACTCAATGCGTTTCGTTTATGCTACTGTTAATGTAACATTTAAGATAGGCTGTTATTTAGGGCAACTGACAGTTGGAGCATACATTTTAAGATAGCTTGTTGACACCACTACACAACTCAGCATTTGTATGTACACCCTGCTAAATCAAGTAGCTGTCAGCAAAGTCCGGGCTTGAAGGAAGAGAAAAACAAACAATAATAGCAGGGACTGCTGTACTAACTTCAAGGCAAAGCTAGTTCCACCATTGGAGCGCAAGGACAAAGGAAAGCTTTGACTGGGCTGAGCGGGAGCTGGCAGAACAAAGAGCTCAGGTAGAGAAGTATGGTTTGAGTATTGCCTGAAGGTACAAAGGGTCTTGTAATGGATGCAAGCTTTAGACGGAACCAGTGGAGCGTGAAACAGTAAAGTGACATAGGAGTAACTTCAAGTTTGAACAACAAGTTCTGGATAAGTTGCAGGGGGTTGACAGCATTAGGACAACCTACCAACAGTGAGTTGCAGTAGAATAGACATGAAATGAAAAGTGCCTGGATTAGTACCTGTGCTTCTTCCTGTGATGAGAGTTAAGACCGGCTGGAACCAGTCGCTCCATTGATGTCTGCGAGAGTAGCAGTGCAGTTTAGCGTCAAAGCTAATTGAGGTTTCAACCGTGACGGAGAAAATGTTCAATATATGCAGTATATATTTATTTATTTATACAGGTAAGTTGACTGAGAACAAGTTCTCATTTGCAGAAATGACCTGTGTAGGTCACATAAAATACAAGTAGCAAAACACATTAAAAGCAATTAAAAAGCCAAAACAGTCACATAAAACAGACACAGTTAGTAATAAGATGATCTTCAAGTAAACTTCTAAAATGTCGTAAAGGCACTAGTTCCTCCAATTTAAAAGTAGATTGTAAATCATTCCAATATTTTTAGGGCATCATTTTTTAAAGCAGATCTGCCCTATTCAGTGAAGGTCTTAGGGATTTGTAGTGATATCCATCCCTGTCTGACACATAGAGCCCTGTATTGCACTGCTGGTTTGCTTCTAAAGCTAAGCAGGGTTGGGCCTGGTTAGTCCCTGGATAGGAGACCAATGCTCCTGGAAGTGGTGTTGGAGTGCCAGTAGGGGGCACTCTTCCCTCTGGTCTAAAGATCATTCCCAATGCCCCAGGGCAATGATGGGGACATCTGCCCTGCGTAGGGTGCCGTCTTTCGGTTGAGACTTTAAACGGGTGTTCTGACACTCTGTGGTACGTAAAGATCTCATGGCAATATTTGTAAGAGTAGGGGTGTTAACCCCAGTGTCTTGGACAAATTTCCAATCTGGTCCTCATACCATCATGGCAACCTTATCATCCCTACCTCACAATTGACTCATTCATTACCCTCTCCCCCTCTCTCCTGCTATACTTCAAGACTCACCCTGGCTGGGAATGGACTGAGGGAACTTACTGTCACTCCATCTGTCCCACTGGACTACACCTTTGTGTTGCTCTTTCATGTATTATTGTTATTATTTCCTACTTTTTCTCCATAAGAGAAAGTAACTGATCAGTGTGTACTGCATAGATTCTGAACAGCGAATAATGTGCTGCAGCATTGGGTTTGTCATTGATTAATTGAAAACAATATGAGTCTGAATGACATGACAGTGTCTCGTTTTATTAGGATCCTCTATTATCATCAATGCATTGATGGATGGTTGTGAGTGGTATGGTAGAGGCAGATGTTCTGATATTAATTCTACAGACTTCCACATGACTGTCCCCGAGATACAGGACCAGAGAGATGGATTAGAGACCAGTCATATATTCCATGTACCAGGGGTCTTCAACTCTAACCCTACGGGGTCCAGAACCTGCTGGCTTTTTGTTCTACCTCAACATTAATTGGACTCACCTGGTGTCCCGGGTCTAAATAAGTCTCAGATTAGAGGGTTGCAATGAAAAAGTGGAGTGGATCTGGCTTTGAGGTCCAGAGTTGAATACCCCTGCCATATACTAACCAGAATGACATTCATGAGATTTGTCAATGTACTTTTGCAGGGCAAAATACTGGATCGAAATGCAGTTCTTATAATTTGATGGCACACATAAATATTTTGATGACAGTCAAATATTGATTATAAAAAGGTCTATGGGAAAATAATTTGGTTTAGTTATATGCGCCTTTCAAGTGAGACAAATATTCTACTTTACTTGTGATTTGTTGATTAACCTTTCAGAACTGGTTGGGAAACGTTAGGATGTAGCACGGGAATGAGGGGATGTTATTATTTTCTAATTTCACCAACACTGCACATCTTCAGTAAGCAATGTGTTTTGTGTACAATACAGTAGCTTCAGGGGGGTAAATAATGATAAACAAAATGTGATGAAGACAATGGTAAGTATTGAATTCCCATTTAATTCTGGGTAATGTAGAGAACAAACAGTGCACGCACTCTTTCTGATGGTAAAGGGTCCCTGAATGCACATGCAGTGTCCAAGAGAATTTGAAAAGGTTCATGTTTTCATGTTAAGTGTATTGCACCCAGTGTACGCTGGCAGCAAACCAACAACCCTGGACTGTTTAGAGTTCTGTACAGTACATTAGGCATGCACACAGTGGGAAGGGGAACTATAAATACTGAATGTGTTTTATTCCAGATGCCAAAGAATTGAGAATTCAGGCTTTGCTCATGCGGCATGTGAAAGGGACAGAGAGCTTATTAAAGCTTCTAAGCAAATGTAAAAATGTTTTATTCCATATCATCAATATCCAAGCGGAAAACAACATTGTTTGATCAAAGCACAAGAGCATCTGAATAAATAAAGATTTTTTCCTTTTATCAATAGAATGGCCAAATCTCCCAGAACCTATCCATGAAACAGAATCGTTTTAGTTACATTCAGAATAAATGGGATTAAGATTGGAGGTATAAATTCCATTGAACACAGGAAGAAGTGGTAGGATCTTATTAGCTTTTCTATTAGCTAGTCCCAAAAGCATCAGCAACTCATCAATTACAAAACTGCAGTGACTTTAATGACATGGGTGTGACTCAAAGGTGTAATCTCAGCACCTTATACACATCAACGTCATAGCTTTAATGACATGGGTGTGACTCAAAGGTGTAATCTCAGCACCTTATACACATCAACGTCATAGCTTTAATGACATGGGTGTGACTCAAAGGTGTAATCTCAGCACCTTATACACATCAACGTCATAGCTTTAATGACATGGGTGTGACTCAAAGGTGTAATCTCAGAACCTTATATACATCAACGTCATAGCTTTAATGACATGGGTGTGACTCAAAGGTGTAATCTCAGCACCTTATACACATCAACGTCATAGCTTTAATGACATGGCTGTGACTCAAAGGTGTAATCTCAGCACCTTATATACATCAACGTCATAGCTTCACAAGACTGGCAATAGCTTATGCTTTACATCAAATTTAGTCATCCATAGATTGCACATATCTTTAACCGATTAGATTAAATGCATAGAAATAGAATGAATAGAATGGACAAATAATTTACTTGAATGGTGAATTATGTATTTTTCTATTATGAAACATATTGAAACATCAGCTCCAGATGATTAGCTGCCTTAGTTTTCTTAAAAAGGTTAAAAAAAATTAAATGGCCTAATAAAATGACTGAATTGAAGCATTTACAGAACACGTCTATCATGATACACTGAGAGTTATTAACTGGAAAAACAGAAAATAACTGAGTAATGCAACATTTTAAATGTGGTGAGCAATGGGTCTTACTTTTGATGTCTTTACAACTACAACAAATACAGTAAAATGTTTTGTATTGTACATTTCATGTTTCGTGAAATGTCCATTTCATGTTTCATATGCAAATCTTAAAAAGTTTTAACTGAATGCAAATATCTTGCATTTTTACACACTATACATGTAAAAAACCTATTGTGACCATTATACATTTTGCCAGAATATGCTTGTTTATTGGGTTGCTTGTTTATCATTGTTTTGCCTGAAACCAGCATGGATATACACTCACCTAAAGGATTATTAGGAACACCACACTAATACTGTGTTTGACCCCCTTACGCCTTCAGAACTGCCTTAATTCTACGTGGCATTGATTCAACAAGGTGCTGAAAGCATTCTTTAGAAATGTTGGCCCATATTGATTTGATAGCATCTTGTAGTTGATGGAGATTTGTGGAATGCACATCCAGGGCACGAAGCACCCGTTCCACCACATCCCAAAGATGTCTATTGGGTTGAGACCTGGTGACTGTGGGGGCCGTTTTAGTAAAGTGAACTCATTGTCATGTTCAAGAAACCAATTTGAAATGATTCGAGCTTTGTGACATGCTGCATTATCCTGCTGGAAGTAGCCGTCAGAGGATGGGTACATGGTGGCCATAAAGGGATGGACATGGTCAGAAACAATGCTCAGGTAGGCCGAGGCATTTAAACGATACCCAATTGGCACTAAGGGGCCTAAAGTGTGCCAAGAAAACATCCCCCACACACTACACCACCACCACCAGCCTGCACAGTGGTTACAAGGCATGATGGATCCATGTTTACATTCTGTTTACGCCAAATTCTGACTCTACCATCTGAATGTCTCAACAGAAATCGAGACTCATCAGACCAGGCAACATTTTTCATATTCATTTTTTTTTCAACATATTGTCTTGACCAGGACCACACCCCTAAATGCATTGAAACAACTGCCATGTGATTGGTTGAGTAGATCATTGCATTAAGCAGAAATTGAACGGGTGTTCCTAATAATCCTTTAGGTGAGTGTATTTCAAGAATTGGTTGGATATACTTAGCTAAATTTAATGTTCCTACTTATCACTAATTCAAGGGATTCGTTAGGTATTACTTTAAAGGTGCTAGGTATTATTTGTAGGTATTATTTTAAGGGTGATAATTGTTAGGTTCAAGAATGCCCAGTTCATTCAGTGAACAGGTTAAACAGTTCCACCACAGACTCACACAGGGAGGTACAGTATATGGCAAAAATGCTAAAGGTTCATTAGGACCACGTTTATTAAATGAACAGTTCCATCGCCTCGCACAATACAGCCAGTTGCCTGAGTACGGTTTGCAAGGCTGTTGTTATTGTACTCCGGGAGATGGTGTGACTCACTACCTTGTGAAATGTGTTATTGTACGTGTTTACAGAACGTAACATTAGGATCGACATGCTTGCAGACCGGCCGGGGAGACGTTTGCTTGGCTTCTGTGCTAGGGTTCTCTACCGTGGTAAAGTTTTATATTGGATGTTATAACCAACTTTACCATGGTGGGTTCTCTCGCTTTTCCAACTTGGAATGATACTTCATGTTTCAAGGTTGAATTAATTGTTGAATTAAACAATGAATGGATTAATAGACAGTTGTACTAGCTGTATCCTTTATGCTATACTCACTTTATTTTTATCAAGTTTGTTTTACCTGGAAGCTGACTATGATGACTATGATGACTATGCTGACTATGCTGACTATGACGACTATGACGACTATGACGACTATGACGACTATGACGACTATGACAACTATGACGACTATGACGACCATGTCAAAAGCATAAGGATGGAAAGACGAAACTTAGCACCGTACTAGTATATTAATGATATATTTTCTGTAATGGCTATGTGTGGATGCCAGAAAGAGTAGAGGCTCCCTGGAACCTAATAATAAAATCATAAATGGCCACAGTATGTTGCCATGTTCGCTTGTACTCATGTGCCTATAGAAAGGCTATTGCTGCTATTTTTTAACATTGAATATAAGTGGAATATGCTTGAGTCTAGACGATTTTTTGTAAATTATCAATTTAAATAACGAATATATGAAAAAGGTGCATGTTACTTACCACCAATATTTTTCCTGGTTCAGGCCATCCCTCCTCACTTGATGAACAAACAAATAGGGACAAGCTACCAAGACGCCAATGACAATTTGACATTCATGAGCAATTGCATAAGCAAAATTGATGTAATAATGACTTTAGCCACTGTTTAAAATAAAATAAGTCCCTAACATCAAAGTAAAAAAAACTGCTAATTGTTCTTAATGAATTACAAATACAAAACAGTTTATTAAATGAGTATTCCTCAGTTCTATGTCCTCTAGAATTAATTTGAAGTTACAGTCGTTACGTATGCCATCTGACCAGTCTGAACTGAGGAAAGCCCTTGATGGAAATGTCCATGCTACAAAGGTCATATCATCAGCCTTTTTTCTACCTCAATTCTCTGTCCGGGGTTCATTCATTTAGCATCTCAGCAGGCGTGCTGACCATCCTAGGTCAGTTTACTCTGAGACCCCATTTACACACAATAAGCTAAACTTATCTGAACAAACGAGAGGTATAATTGAGATTTAATAATTGGAATAATTTAATTCCTTGAGTAGTTTCAAGTAAATTTGAGGTTGTGTTTGGAATCTGATTCTATCCTATAATATCTTATTTAGATAGGGTCTGTCAAGTTTTAATATGGGCCCTGGTTTGTTTTATTGTCTAATGACACACTTACCAATGTATATATTATGTTGTGTGCTATATTAACTTAATGCATGTGAAAGGCTCTGCAACACCCTAGAATTAATTTCTCACCCGAAATTTAATTACTCTTTAAATATTTACCTCAGTGAAATATTTATCTATATTTACAATTTACTCTGATCTTTCAGAAACCCATGGTCTAAATTACAGGTGCCAAACCAATTCCACAGAGGGCCTTGTGTATGCTGGTTACTCAGGTAGAGGGTATGAGCAAAAGCCTGCAGCCACTATCCTATTTGGAATCCTTTTGACATCTATGAAACATGGCTCTTACAGCTTTAAGGGTGTCCAAGAACACCCAATGTTGTATCCTCCACGCAATACTTAGGTTAAAGAAGGTACACTGGTATGTCTCATAACATGACGTTTTGGTAAGTGGAAAATACACTTAAATGCAAATGAGTGAAAAACATTTGGAGAAAGTAGCCGTATTAAAAATAGTTGTCGCTAATAAATTGTAGGAAATTATATTCAGACACTTTTCCCGAAACCCTATTTAACTCTATTTACTAATACAATTTCCCAAAGTGCCTTAACTTAGCCTGATATTAGATATGAAATATGTATTTTTGTGGAAATGTTATTGCAAAGCATATTGGAAAGCACTTGTCTTAATTAAATTACAATGTTAATTCTGGAATAAGAACATTGCATGTATTAATTGCACATGAGTTCTAGCTGGAAGAGACAGGTGAAGTAGCTTGACTAGTCACGGCGGACAATGTTGGTGATAACAGATGTCACATAGCCGGAGCAGTTGCCAACATTGCATGTGTTCAAAAGAATTATAGATCAAAGAAACACTCTTTATTGGGCTGTCTCAGAGTCACAGGGGATGTTTACTTCAAAGACTAATAATGCAGTTTAGATCTCTGCCTTTGCTTGTTGGTCTGGGCAGCATCATCGATGCATAGCTGTAAACAAACATAAAATGCATATTCATGGGACCTGCTGTGTACCATCATCCATGTCTAAAATAAAATCCCACCTGCTTGTTTTGCCTCCTTGTTACTGCCTGGCTAACAACACTTAATCTGCTGTGTCAAGCTGCATCTGCAAAGAGTGAGGATCACCTGATCAAGTTAATTTTTGATTCAGACTTTCATAAGCTATGGGTTGCTTCCCAAAGTGAATCATGGATATGCTAAAGGAAGGTCAACTTCTCAGAGTAAATGTAGAATTCACTGCTGGAATTTATGATAAACGAGCACTCTGGTCAGTGAGCTACTTCAGCATTCATGTTGTTCTCATTTTCCATCACTCACTGCTGTTGAAAAATCTGCTTCAGCCCTGTCTGAAGCTCTGCTCAAACCCTCTTGAAACACAAAGCAATGAGCTCCTGCCACTCTCAGCTCCATATAAACTAAGAAAACAAGGAGCAGTCATACATGAGTTGCGTGCAGGGAGGTGTTTAGTCAGGCTGATACCCATGTCCAACATCCTCCTCATGTCCAACACCATCCCCCATGTCTCTGCTCTTCATTAACACTATGGACAACTCACATGCTCCTTCACACCGTATCAAGTTGTGTTTTGTACAGTTTACATGCACAATCCAGTATGTAGTTTTTTATTCTTTTCCTTTCACTGATTTTCTTCCCCTCCCAATTGGTCATCTCTAATTCCCCCTGAACTTTAATGACCTTACCTTGTCAACATCATCTCCATAGTTGTGGCAGGGTCAAAGGGCGCTCACATGCTGTCCTTAAAGCACAGCATTGTCCAATTCTTTTCACACTGCTCACTCAACACATAAGGATTCCACATTCACCCACTATCCCTCTGTTACTGAACTCAGACACCCTCTCTGCACACAAGGTGTCACTGGAGAGCAACGAAGCAAGGCACGTTAGTCCAACTTTCCTAATCCCTTACTGAACCTTGGAGAATGCAGCTAATCTCCTACCGAACCCTGGCCACAGCAACAAAATCTCCTACCGAACCCTGGTCACTGTAACTAATCCCTTTCTTACAAAACTGTGATTTAGCCTACTTTGCCACATGAATCTCTGCACTCCTGTATATACTTTACTCCATTTCTCATTTGTACATAGTTTATTATTTCAATTATATTGTTTTTCTTTAAATTTTTGCTTGGAGCCATGCCATAAGATTCATTGGACTTGCTATTACATTTGAATTTCCTTGCATACGAGTCATATGAATGAATTACAAGCTATGAAAAAAAAACTGGAAATTGAGCTAGCAAGCTTGCTATGGTAAAACGGTTAGCTACCATAAATGATACAGTAGCTAGTTAGCACGTAAAATCACTGTGGATATTCGACAGAAACATCCATAATAATTAACCAAATTGTCCAAAAACTATAATGAGTATTAATAACGCTGTTTAAAAGATATTCATGAAAATAAATTTAGGGCTGAACGATTTTGGAAAATAATCTAATTGCGATTTTTTTCACCAAAATTGCGATTGTGATTCAATATGCGATTATAATGACTGTTATAATGACATGAGGTGATGCATGAATTGATGAATACATTTTTTATTTAACTACTTCAATCATAATAGTATATTTGAACTTCCAAACCAATCTTGTAAATATCAGAACATAAATATAAAAAAATAAAAAAAAGGTCTGTGGCTTTACCACACTCAGTTCACTTTAAGAAACA
>JACXGM010013787.1:0-12902 GCA_016801145.1 Umbra pygmaea | reverse complement strand
GTAATACACTTTTTATTTTTTTTGCTTTACAGTTCCTAATCTGATTTTGGTATGTGTTTGTCGTTATAGTTGCTGAGCAACAGTCACACCAGTGACCGTGTCTGTGTGTGTTTGTACGCGCATTTTCATTAAATAATACTGTAGGTTAGCTAATACTGTAGGTTAGCTAAGCCATCAACTCAGAAATAGCTCATATAAAAAGGAAAGGGATGGTGGCAGCTTTTGCATGTTTGTGCACAGCTGAACATGATAGGCTACTTGTTCCGGTGGTGGGTTGTGCATGTAAATCGTTCCTGTGTAGTGATAGGCTGTTATTTTTGGGGCTGCACGTTAAAAAAAAGACTGATTTGCCAAAACGTTGGAGGCGGACAATTTCAGCTTTGTCATTTGCAGAACGGAAAGCAGTTTGATTATGATTTTTTGCAGGGCATTAAGGACTCATAAAGGCCTCACAATTTGTCTTGTCCTATTTTTTCCCACTAACCCTGCCACATTGGTAGCTCCGCATCCCCCACAGACAGATAGGATGGTGAAGAGTGCTCACATTGTTCACCAAACCACGTTGCCGGCTGTTATTTTTCACACTGCTCATCCAACACAGAAGCCGTTAGTCAGCTTATGCATAGGATGAGTGACACTCACTAACTAATACTTCCACAATTGAATTTACAGGCACCCGATCTGCACAAAAGGAGTCACTGCACAACATTGTGGCATGGTAGATATTCCAATTTATCTAAACCAAATCTTAGCAACGAGGATGCCAATTTGTGCTGCCTCGTCCTGGAGGTTCAGGCCATTGTCTCAAAACACTGATTATCATGACATAGCTTGTCCTGCAAGGCAAAGATTTAGCCCACTACGCCAAAACACATTTAGTAGGGGAAGATGTTGCGGTGGCCTAGTTCATGCTGCATTCCCATTATACTTAAAAAGAGAACTGGATCAAAGATTTCAAGCAGGCCGAACACTGACTAGATTTTGAGGAATGCTATCTTTGGATTGCTTTGAAAGCTTCTCTGATGTCTCTTTGGAGTGTTCTAAATTAGTTTGAGTGTTCACATTGCACAACATTTTGAGCGCACTGCGATAAGATGAGTTAATGGGCCAACTTAATCCGCAAACACCCTAACTTTGAAACCCGACAAAGATTATAACCTACATACTATGATTTTTGTTTCTTTGTTTTTCCAACATATTATCCATTGGGAATGTTTTTTCCCACATTGCCGTGATTACAACTTGCACTTGGGAAATCAAGGAAAAACCTTCACCCAGGCAATTGAGACAAACCCTAAGAAATAAATAAGGAGACTTGATTGTCTATTTTCTAGTTGAGTGCTCTCACTGTTGATAGACACCACTGGTTCATGGGTCAGTCCATTCCATCGTGTTTTGTCTGGGTTTTGTCCAATGTGTCAGACAGATGGTTGTTGCTGACGCCTCCTCTATTCCACACCGCTGAACACACTGACACACACCACTGCACACGAGTTTATCACCTGCTTGCCCACCACATCGCTCACACTACCTAATCATTCACTCAAACTGATGGTCAGACATGAAATACATGGTGACATGCTAAACCCACATGTTTTCTTTGCAATTTTGCACACTGAAATCAGAGGTCCCAGAGTTCTATAAGACATCATAAGGTCATCACATTCTGTTATAAATAGTTCAGTGTGTCAGAGGTTGGGACAAACATTTTTTTTATGTCTATCGGTCGCTTCTGAATTCACTGTTATAACGTGTCATGTGTCGAATGTGGTGTTGAGTCTGGAGTAAAATGTTCAAGAAAAAGACTAAAGTTACAGAAATGGCTGTAATATCTCAACCATTTAGCACTAAACAGTCTTGGAAACTGATGGGGATTATTTGGGAGATATAGTGACATAGTAAGTTATATCTATATTGAATTTGCCTTTTGGGAAAAAATATTTGGTTGCTAATGGCTCAAAAAATGGTTGTGCTGGTGATACAGGTGGCCTTAGCTGGGGTTGGGGTGTTTTTCTTATATGCCAATTCCAAAGTAAATCTGTTTCTTAATTTAGTATTTAGGAACGTTACCATAGATGATTTACAACCCCAATTCCGAAAAAGTTGTGACAGTATGGAGAATGAAAGCGGTATTTAAACGAATAAAGACAAGGTTTTTGATGTTTTACCCAACCAACTGCATAGTTTTTTAAAGGTACATTTTTATTTTGAAATAGATGTATGCAACACATTCCCAAAAAGTTGGGACAGGGGCAATTTAGGACTAATAGCGATGTGAGAAGTTGAAATACTTTAAGAAGGTGATGTGAAACAGGAAAGGCAATTGTGTATTCATAGCACATATGGAGCCTCCAAAACAGGCCTTGTCCTTCAAGCGCAAGGATGGGTCAAGGCGCGCCAGTCTACCAACAGATGCAAATAATCCAACACTTTGAGACCAACATTACCCAAAGACAAATCAGTAGGATTTTGGGCATTTCACATTCTACAGTGCACAATATAATTAAAAGATCAAATCTCGGTGCATAAAGGTCCGAAAGGCCGAAAACCACTATTGAATTCAAGTGATCTCCAATCCCTCAGACATCACTGTCTTAAAAAACATAATGAGTCTGTAATTTGTGGAGATAAAATTAACAAACGAGTATTATCAACAAATCAATTTGGTCACATATTCTAATGTTACTGTATACATCCCTTTAACCAGGGGTGTCCAAACTACAGAGCGATGTGGCCCACCCGGTCCTTTGATCCGGTTGGCGAGGCAGTTTTAAATGAATTAAAATCCTATTAAAGTTGATTGATGCTTGAGAGCATCAAAGCAACATATCTCCCAAAGTGTACATGCTTGGGGTGTTTCATCCATGTGGGTTAATGACAGCCGGAGATATCGCGTGTCAAATTTGGGTACTTAAAACTTTACTGACATAAATCAGAAAGTGAAAATGACAAAATAAAATTTCTGCAAGGAGGTAGGACATCACCTTGCACTAAAATAAATATATATGTAGGCTACATATACAGTGTTTTGTTTACTTATTTATGTCCCCCAAAATTTGTCACACTGGTTCTCAAGACCTGGGGGCATGCCAATATGGATTTTACAGTGATGTTCATTATGGTTTACAATAGTATTGTAAAAGTATTTAACAATAATTAGCTAAGACTTGAACATACATTTTTGCATGAAAATCATTGTCACAAAAGTTTGGCTTATTCCTGTAGCCAAGAGTCTTCTGAATCCAAAACTATAACGCATTTTACTGTAGGACAAAGTATGACCCTTTCAAAAGCCAGAATATCAAAGGTGCCAGGTGGACTTCAATCCCTTAGACCAGGGGTGTCAAACCAGATCCACAAAAGGCCTAGTGTCTGCAGGTTTTCGCTTTTACCTTGTACCTGAATGATTGAATGTCACTAATTGGTTAGGATCTCGCCTCACCTGGCAGTCTACGTCTTAATTGGGCTCTAATTGAAAGGAAAGACCAAAAACCAGCATACACTAGGCCCTCTGTGGAACCGGTTTGACACCCCTGCCTTAGACCTTGAAGAGTTCATTATAATTGAAAAATGATTTTGGATTCAAATTAATTTCCATATCTGCTGTTGTCTTGATTCACAGGTGTCTGCAAGTACGATAAATAGTCTTGAAACAAACAGTAGTGATTAAATTCTGAGAAGTCAAATAAGGAAATGGTGTTACAAAACAAAACATTTATTTTCTGTAGGATACACACGTAACTGTGTTGGGGGTAGGGGTAAATTAATGAAATAACATTTCCTATTTTTCTCGCATCGCTATAAAATTTGGCCTTTCACTTGGTTTAAAAAGCTTGATGTGGTCCTCAAGCAAAATAAATGTGCCCACCCCTACCTTAAACAATGTAATTCATGAGCTTTGTGTTTTTACTGACTGTAAACTTTTTTTCTAACCATGTTAACGTCAGGGTTGGTTGCTCTTTCCATGCTTGTTTGTTTACATTTTTCTTTCTGCTCCTATGTTTCACCTCACAATGCTATGAATGGTGGGCAATTCCCTGAGGCAAAGTCTGCAGAAATGTAGTCTTATGTTGTCAGACCTTGGGTAACAACATACGGTCTGGTAAGATTGCTAGGTTTTTTTGCACATTCGGAAGAAGAGACATTTTTTCCTGTAGGTGTTTTCTTCAGACTAACAACTTTTAGAACCAATCACGATTATGGAAAAGAGGGGCAGAAACTTTGGCATGATTGGCAGTTTATTGCTTAATACAAAATCTTACAAATAATAGTAAATATAAATTTTCACAGCATTTACAAACTCCATACTGAGCTTATAGACTTTGGCAGCATATTTGTGCTCAGCTTTTTACGAAGCAGTAGTGGAAAGGCAGTGTCGTCCCTTCACTTTCCTTGTTAAATTTCCTGTCCCTCTCCTGTGCTCAAAATTTCACACAAAATTGTCCAGACATCTATACTGTAGCTATTCAAAGATTGCGGAAGTAGCCATCCAGTTTGCGAGACTAGCAGAAATGTGGACTTACGAAAAGTGTGCTTAACATGTCTGCAAGATAGCCCTCACACACTTGACGATTAGAGAGTGGGACAGGCCTAAGCTTATATTTTATTACTAAAACGTAAAACTCTGCACATTCAACATCATTGCAAACAAATGTGAAAATACATCTTTGGACGGCTGACAAAACAACTTAAATAATATGTTTTCAGTCAGCTGATCGAAACAAATGTAATAATAAGCTTTTGGTCGGCTCAAATTTTCTTTCTTTTCAAAACGTGATGTCTGTTTAAATACAATAACATAAAAAAAAGTCCAATAAATTTCATTCCACTTCATGATTGTGTCCCACTTGTTGTTGCTTCTTGACAAAAAATTACAGTTTTATATCTTTCAGTTTGAAGCCTGAAATGTGGCAAAAGGTTGAAATTTTCAAGTGGGTCGAATACTTTTGCAAGGCACTGTACGTTGCGTTCATCCAAGTATATGCACAAACAAATATACACACTAGGCCGTGCAAATGTAGCTCTGTCCCACTCTTTACAACAAACACTTTCTGTCTCTGTGGCCGTTGCTGTATTCTGGCTCAAACATGGAGTTATGGTTGTATATTACCATCCAATAACAATTTATCAAAGTTGAAAATTGTCCAGGTTTTCGGGTTTTTTGTCACTTGCAGTAGATATTGTAAAACAATTCCGTCACTAATGGGGTATGGCACAGTCTAATGGGGTAACTTTCACCTTACCCATGGTACTTATTGCGATTTGAGGTTGACAGTACAGTACGTCTTTGGTATAGTACAGAGCAGAAAAATAAATAATAAAGCTATAGACTCACCTATCACTCTTGTAATTTATTTTGCCTGATCAGATACTGCTGAAGTGCTGTTTGAATACAATGAGACAATTTTGTTTTTGTTTCCACAACTGCTTCTACAACCAAATGACTATTTGGACAATGTAACATGGTGAAGCCCGCAACTGAACCTGAAATTTTGAAAAATATTTTGTAACATACAGTACTGTACAGTTTGCACATGCATTGCCCCATAGCTACATTTTTTACTTTCCATATGAGCAAAACAAAAACGAAATGTTATTTCATAAAATGTGCACGTGCCATGAATCATAATCGCTTTAAATTACATGAGATAAATAATAACAGGCAAGACTGTCATTTAGCAATATTAATAACAGGCAAGACTGCCATTTATCAATATTAGAGTCTACTTTTTGTCTGTTAATAAAGCGGAAGATTTTCCCATGTAGATTCATCACTATCACTTACCATTGTATGTCTAGCTCTCCTTGTGTTACTGTCACAAACTTGGAAAATTGCCAACAATGATTACAATTTTTATGTACTATGTACGCAAAATCTCAGAATTGCCAAATATATAATTTCATATGAAGAGGGTTTCGAAACATAAAAAATACAGTAGGTTGCCATCAATTTTTTATAATTAATTTATTATATAAAGTATTTAGGTTCATGTGCGAACCGTGAATAGCACCTCTTACCTTACGGTTAAAAATATGTGTTCTCTTACAGCCCTACTCTATAAACTTTCTTTTGTAGCTATGTATTTAATGGAAAAACACAATGCATAAGTATTCTCAAACTCACTATGGAAGTTTTATTCTCCAATCACCTTGATTCAGGGGCGGGACAAATAAAGATCTAGAAGTCAACCAAACACCTCCCCTGAATCTAGCTGTAATTTTCAGAAAATCACTACAATGACGTAAAAACAATTACAAATTGGAATTACAAAACGCATTGAGGTGTTTTTAGTGTCTGTCATGTTGGGGTGTTTAGGGTCTGGACTGTCCCTTTAGTCTCTAGACCAGGGATATTCAACTCTGGACCTCGAAGCCAGATCCACTCCACATTTTCATTGCAACCCTCTAATCTGAGATTTATTTAGACCTGGGACACCAGGTGAGTCCAATTAATGTTGAGGTAGAACAGAAAACCAGCAGGCTCCGGACCCCGTAGGGTTAGAGTTGAATACCCCTGCTCTAGACAGTTCCAATACATGTCTTTTCTAAAGCATATCAATGACGTTCTGGCATTTATTGCAGTGCTCATTCAACCAGAACAAATCTAAACATGAATTAATACATGCCAAAAGCAAATGCCCTCTCTGAAATTCTACCACATGCTCCTAAGCTGCAACAAGGAGTTGCTACAGCACAATGAGGCAAGGCAACCGTTTGATTACCAACTGTCCAAACCCGGATAGTGTTGGCAAATTGCTCTCTGCAGGAACCCTGGTCCGCAAGCAGGTGACTCGTGCCATGTTAAAGTTTTTTTGCATTACGGAAAGTTAAACTGCCTGTGTCTTTACTAAGTTGTAACACATTAAAACACATTTTTTCCTCAGGCTCTACTTCGCTGTCTTTAGCATAGTTTGTCACCCTCGCCAACGTGACTTTAGTGAACACTGGGGTTGTTCTTTCCCTCTGTTTCCTTCTCTCTACTACATATTTCCTCTCTCGTTCCTTCTTCCTGGTATCTGCAGAAATCTGAGACCATTCTCAACCTTTTGGAATAGAAAGGCCAATCTCTAGGCTTACTGCTTAGAGCAGTAAACTCTAATTGTTGCGTCTCTCTGTAAACTGAAAGCAGTCAGTCATGTGGAACACCACAACGCCAGTCAAACTCAATCCCCTCAGCAGTCAGAATATACTCCCAGGGTTGTGAAGCAACACGCTCCACCCTGCTAACAATGTTATTCCTCGTTATGTTCTTCTGACATATATTGATTTATTCTGCGTAGATTGATTTCTACTCTATTGATGTGTATCTTGTTTGACTGAGCTAAATTGCCTTAGAGTTAATCCCCAGCATTTGTTTTGCATAAGGCCTAACTTAACTGATTTTACCAACAATGTCACCCCATAGCCAACCCAAGACTAAGGCAGAAACATGAAAATAAAATAAAAATAAACGTGTGTATCTCCTCCAGTCAGATCCCAGTCTCCAGCTACAGTACATGCTGGCGGTAACAGTAGAGCTGTTTCTGGCTGGGGGTGTGAGCATAACGGTGGGTTGTGTGGTGAAGGTGGCAGCTGGCAGGTGATCCATCAGAGCTCTACATTCTGGAGGCAGAGAGAGCCAGCCACAGCAGCAGCAGCAGGGTGCTTGATCTTCCCTAACGCTGCCAGCCAGTGATGGCTCCCTGGTCCCATGTCTCCATACGCCATCCAGCCCCCATCATTCACCATCTAATTACATTGCAGCCAGTTGGCAGCTCATTTGTATCTCCGATTTGAACCCCCTCACCCAGGCTCTTCTCTGGCTCCCAGTTCCCTGTTTGACGGAGGCACAACCCGACCTGAGATATCCGTCTTTCAATTTCTAACCACCTTATCCTCCTCCTGCTCCTTCACGCCAGGCAGTCTCTCACTCTCTCCTTAGGTAACACCCTATAGACCTTTTATTTACCTGCTCTTCACCATGCTCTCCTTGATGACGCTCCCTCTGTCTCTGACACTTTTCATCTCACTCATCCTTTGGTCCGCGTCTGCCTTCGATCCCTAGAGTCAACACACCTGCTTTTAAAGAGGATGTTATTGCTGAAAGTCTCAGTTGTGTGGGTCATAATAGCCAAGTGTAGACTTGATGGAGACAGACAGACAGTCAGACAGACAGTAAAGAGAGACAGACAGTACAGTTAGACAGACGGACAGACGGACGGTAGAGACATAACCGACACAGGTATGGAGAGACAGCTTTGTCTGCTGTAGTTATCCCACTGCAGTAGACCTGATGGACAGAATTTAAGAATGGTGAGGCTGGATCTGATATCAGTATGAATAGTGAAGCTGGCTGACTGTGGCAGTCAGGTTTCATGCTGGAGGCTCTTGTAGTGATTTAAGGGGTCAACCTTAACATTCCCCTGTCACTGACTGCAAGATAGGCTTACAATTTCAATAAGCGTGTCTGTCGAACTCTGTGTGTAAAAGACACATGCTCAGTGTGTATAGTACAGTATGTATTCATGGACTCAGAATAGAACTGGGACTTTGCTGATGGTACATTTAACAACAAGTTAGTCCTTCCAATGTGTGCAAGGCAGCAAATGATCTGAGCCTGTTTTTAAACCAGTCATGAAAGTGATGAAGCCAGATTGTGGCTTGATTGGCTGCCGTACTGCCCAGCAGCTACAATAATAATCTGCATCATATCTTTGTTAGACGACTGACACTGTCACTGTCCTCGTGCAGTGGGTGGTTTAGAGGTTGTTGCGGGGTGACGGTGAAAATCTCCTACATCATTAAAAAATACTAATAAAATAGTTGTGTATGAGAGTCCATAGTTACTAAATGGATGATACACATCAGGGCAGGATGCCACAGCGACTATGGGGGATGGTTATAGGTTATTTAAAATTACGGACCAGCTCAAGGAGTGCAGATCCTCTTGAGGGTAACTGGTATGGGTCCTCACGTCCTTTGAGTACTTTTTTTGAGTGGTTAGTCTAGCACCTGAACTCTAATCTGTGGAAGTGTGAATGGCTAGACAGAGGCTTATACTGTACAGTCTAAAAATATTCAGCTAAATTGAACCATATAGGGTTCTTTAGTTTGTCACCATAGGAGAACCCTGTTTGGTGCTAGTTAAAACTCTTTTTAGAAGGTTATATCTAGAACCCTCTATGTAGGTTTCTGCAACAACAACAAAAAGGACAAGAAGGATTCTTCCTGGAAGTCGCTATAAAGTGTTTTACTATGAACCCCTTTATTAGTCAGTGAAAGGTTTTTACTAGAACCCCTTATCACTGAGGGCTTCTTCCCAGAACTGATGTTTGGGTCCCACCAATTCCAATTTAATCCTAAAATGCTTCTACCTGCAAACTGTAAAATCTATTATTAGTTCTTTGCCCTGATTTTTTCAAGATGTATGCTATACTTTGCTTTTTGGTACAGCACATGTGATTTGGATATGCATTTCTCTTTAAAAAAAAACATGAAATCAGCTTAGGCAAGACATTATGATTTATTGATATTATTTAATTTAAGTAATTTAAGTAAATCAGAGTGTCTCTTCATTCCGCATTCCCTGACGCTCTGGCTGTAAAATGTTCATTTCCACCAGAATTACTACAGAATCCTCTAACGTTGTCACCACATGTGTAGTTTACCAACACTATGCTATGAGACCAAATATTTTTTTAATTTCTGAACCTTCAGAAGGTTTTGCTGATTTGCATGATTAGATACCAGGATTGGAATTTTGTGATTTTAGGGGCAAGGCCACTTGGCCTTAAAGAGGTGCCCAGTTTGTCAGTCCAAGGTAGAGGTCTTCATTGATCCACCACACCCAAAAATCCGGTCTAGGTCTAATATTTATGTTCTGTTTTTTAAATGTATGTTTTGTTTTTTGGATCTGGGTCAGATCTGTCATACATAATATGTGTAATTATGTATTTACCGACTGGACCCGATGGACACGTCTTTTGTTAATTAAATGTTTGAGGCGATGAAAACGTGTCAGTCTTGAACACTACCCAGACCACGGGCTGGTAGCCAATCATAGCAAGCATATATGCAAATTAGCCATGTGCCCAGGGTGCAATTTCGTTCACAGTGTTTATCAGTGTTTTCATGTAGTTATGTAGATTACACGCGAATCTGTTTACATTTGGAATGTTCCAGTCTGGATCAAACAACAACTAACAGGTAGGCTGTCTCTCTCTCATATCTAAGGGCCTGTACTACCAAACAAGGCCGTGGCTGACACGGGGAATGGTTGATATGATTCCACAGGCCCATGGCCTTGGAGAGGCCCACTACAGTGTGGGTTTGCATATATTCAGTTGTTATTATTTGTCACTAATAAATTGTTTATTCCAACGCTCAGGTCAGGGAAGATAAAAACGATTCTATCACTCACAATGAGTTGATTATTCATTCAGTACTTAGTCAGCAATGCAATCTTGATACACAAACTAGTTTTTAGACACGTTACAACAACTGGCTTATTATTCTGTTTAAACCTACCCTTAATCATGACAGAGCTCCAGTGTAACGTCCAGCCCTTGAGGGGCTGTGAGGGGACTCTGTTTTGTTTTGTTTTCCCTTATGTGTCTTGTTCCCGGTGTGCATGTATTTTGTTCCTGGTGTTTTCAGTGATTTATACACGTGGTTGCGTAGTCTGTTTTCTGTCTTATGTGTTCCTTTTGAGTTACTGCCCTGTGTGTTCTTGTTTCGATATTTATCCTGTGTGTGTCCTGCATTTGAGTGTTAAGGTTGCTGCCCCATGTGTGTTGTTGTGCTTGGTTTCCCCTTGTGTTTGTTTCGTGCATTACGTGGTGTCATGTCAGGGTCTGTGTAGGTGATGTCATTGTTTAGTTGCTCCCAGGTGTTTTCTGTTAGCCTCATTTGTACTTGTATTTAGCACTTGTGTTTCCGCCTTGTCCCTGTCGGTCAATGTTCCATGTTACATGTTCCTGCTGCGTGTTCTTGTTAAAAGTATATGAGTATCTTCAGTTTAGCCCCTCGTGGCAGTGTTTGTTTTCTAAGTGTCATTTCTATTAAGATATGTTTGATTGCATCTCCTTCGCGCCTGCCTCTCTCTACACCACAACATGGGGAAACGTAACATCCAGTGTTTCTCTGTGGAGCGAGGAGATCCTTCAACCATCTCAAAAGGCACCCAAAGGACTCTCAGACCATAAGAAACAAAATTCTCTGGTCTGATGAAACAAAGATTGAGCTCTATGGCCTGAATGGCAAGCGTCATGTCTGGAGGAAACCACGCACTGCTCATCAACTGGCCTATTTTTATTAAATTAGCTAAGATTTCAAACACACTTCTTTCACATTGTCAATATTGGGAATTGTTTGTAGAATTTTTAGGGAAATAGTGAATTTAATCCAGTTCGGAATAAAGGTGTAACATAACAAAATGTGGAAAAAGTTAAGTGCTGTGAATACTTTCCGGACGCCCTGTATCAATGGTTACGTCCTACCGGTGTGCTTAAAACAGTCATACTCTACAATCGTTTGATAAATCCCACTTTTGTATGCGTACGCACATTATTAATTCTGCTAGTAAGTACTGTTTTAGGATTGTTTCTACGCTCGCTTGATAAATGAGGCCCCTGTTGTGTTAAGGATGTGTGCTGTTGTTGCACATATAAAAGGCCACGGTGAGTGGCAAAATGTTCTTCAATTTTGCAAATTGAAATGCATTGGAAATTGGAAAATTACAAAGCTGTCATAAGTACTTATTCTAGTTTTTGGACTGGCGTGTTTGTTCTACATCATTTATTTTAAATCGTTTCCAAACCGTATTATGCTACTGTATTCTAGATCTACAATGCTTTCTGAATTACTCGTAAATTGTATTGTAAACGTCCACTATCAGGAAGGTAAAACATTCCAAAGACTATTGATTATCACATAATCTAAAGAGTGAGACAGACTTGATTTAGAATTCAGTTATACTTGTTAAATTAACACTGCTTTGATGCTTCACTATGGACCGAGCAATTCTTTTTTTACGTTGTTTTTAAGCATGATGATTTGGTTCAGTGGCTACCTATAAAGGTGTTCAATGATGAATAGGACAGAAAACAATTTAAATGTTAATAGTTATCACAGTTAACAATTACAGTACATTAGCCCTGCCCATTTCAGTCTCTTAGGTTCCTTTGAAACATCAGCAGATATTCTTTGTCAGATGATAGATGTAGCCAGGATCTTCTGCAAAATGTTGGTGTTACACCACCCTGGTGACTTGAGGATGCTTCTGCGGAACACTTCGATACGGCTTAAACCTGTAATAAGGTTCCAAGTTCTATCTGAAGTAGACTTTTTAGACCTTTAGAGTGAAATGTTCACTGCATAGCTAACAACCAATTGGGTCAATTAGTTTTTCCCAAACAATCGTTAAAAATTTACCTCAACTATCAGAAATCATTACTTGAAAATTGATGACAATATTTTTCCCACAAATTTTTACTTGAACTAGATTAATTTTAACAATCTTTGCACCAACTGAATGAAACATGTTATTAAAAGATTGGTCCACTTGTCTCCATCAATGTATGTTTTGTGGTAAAAGGAGTACTCTCTGACAATTGTTCTTTGAATTCAACAGGTTATACTTAGAACTCTTTGCAGAGCAAATAAACCTTGTCTTCTAAGACGTTTTCTTCAGATGAGAACAGTTCTTGGTGGAACTTTTCCCAATTGCAGGGAACCCTTTTGGGTTACTTTTTTAAGGGTGCAATGTGTGTAGTTGTGATTGGTGAGACTGGCACCTCTACTGTAATGTGTGCTGTTGTGATTGGTGAGACTGGCACCTCTACTGTAATGTGTGCTGTTGTGATTGGTGGGACTGGCACCTCTACTGTAATGTGTGCTGTTGTGATTGGTGAGAGTGGCACCTC
>JACXGM010013786.1:0-22693 GCA_016801145.1 Umbra pygmaea | reverse complement strand
TAACATAGTCAGAGACAAATGCAAAATAGCAATTGCCGTTCTGAAAAAGCCTGGCTGTTATTGTCGTTATGTTTGGGTACTGCAGACAGCGTCTGTGCGGGGGTATTATTGCGCAATACCAGCAAGATCACATCGTCTCAAACTGTCAGCAGCGTTTTGTGTGCTCGTCGTTTTGTGAGTTCATTCCTTAAAGAACAAATAGCAAGAACGTTCTCCCCAAGTCGTTCTTTGCATTCTTGGTTTTGAGAAACAGCCCCTGTCTAATAAGTAAACAGGCTTTGGCTTCCCCCTGTCAATACACGTTCTAGAAAGAGTTTTGGTTTGCTAATGTTTTAAAGACCACGCCACAATATTCACATATTTCTTTACATACAGACACAGTTTTAACGGTCATTTAATGGTCATTGGGGTCAGGTAGGCTCGGTGACATAGCTGCTATCGGTTCGCTATCAGCTAGCCATCAGCTGGCTTTCAGCTATATGTACTTCGCCAATACACGAGCGAATCCAGCTACAGAAGATTATTAGCAGTTGAGCAGGACATGGGCTGTTTAAGGTGGCAATACTGTACCATGTATCTTGTGTTCCTGAACACAAAAATAATACAAGTACTCAAATTCAGTTTATTTCCCATGTAGATTTCACAGTACATCCAAAATGACAGGAAAATGAAAGGGCCAGCACTTTTGCTGCGGACAAAAAAAAGAACGTTGACGAAAAAGTCCACCGTAACATTATCAGAGAATGCGGGTAGATGGGCTGGTTTCACTTCAGATGCCATCAAGCAGGATCTCTGGTCGTAATCTGTCCTTCACTGACCAATCAGCATTCATTAGCAGAATGCTAGCGTGTTTATGGGCAACAACGACTCAACCTGTAAGAAATCGAAAGGGCATAAGTACTCGTTCATTCAACTTTCGACCAAAATCCATGTTGAACTTGCAAAAACTACAATCAAATCTGAGATTTCTCAACGACAATCAGGCGAAAGAGAAAAATCTAGCCGTTTAGCTCCATAGACTTCCATTCATTTAGCACTCACATGGGATCACCCCCAGTGGAACTCTGGTGGAACTGCAATCAAATTCGGTACAATGGGGTTTAATAGGGAGTGGACAGGCTCTCCGTAGACGGTAAATATTAGTACAATAACCAAAAACTCATGTAATGACATGTTTATTATTACCTAACTTTTGGATACTTACATTTAAACACAGCCAAAGAAGAATTTCAGCTTCGGGAAACCCCTCCTATTCGGTGTCGCAAAGGATTGTGGGCTATATCAGCCCAAAAAGCATGCAGGGTTGCATACTTCGAAAATCCCCCCGGAAATTGTAGACCATCCGGGGACTACTGACATACTATATTTGTGTACAATGGTTTGGGACATACTAATCATAGTCTGGCATACTATTTAGTATGCATACTATTTAGTATGCATACTTTGCGTACTGAGACGCAACCTTGGTGATGACAATCCATTCAGCATGTGTTTGAGAGACATTCAGTGACAGTCTACTCGTTATATAATCAAGACAACCTGCTAACTTTGGCCAAGGCCACTACAGCCAATTAGAATTGGCCTTTTATATGAATTGTGTTGTATATTGATGATAAAGGTTTTGTATTGGCAAACAATGTATCAGCAATGAATGTTGTTTGTGTTGCTGCGAGGTTGTTAGATTACAAAGAGGCAGGGTGAAATATCACCCTTGCTAGCTTAAGCTATTTGTTGTTAACTGCAGCCTATGTATTATGTCTTATGCTACCAAGATTATCAGTCATCAACCTGTTCAGGGTAATTGGGAATATTACACTAGGATATTGCGCTATATTTACTACTATATTTTTCTGACAATACTGGCTTTTTTTTTAAATAGTGTAGAGCAGAGAATGAGAACTTAAGTGACCATCCAACTCCTTGATCCTTCAGGTTCAGAACTTCAGCCATATAGGCTATACATGCTCTGTATTTGAGTTGGATTGTCTATAGCAGGGATCTCCATCCCTCGTCTTGGAGCAATACTGTCCAGATTGTTTTCACTCCAACCCTAACTTAGCACATCAGATTCTCATAATGAACTGTTTGATAAGCTGAATGAGGCTACAGTATGTGCAGTTGGAGTGAAAACAAAGAATGGTTGTACTCCAGGGTTGGAGAACACTTTTGTCTTTATTAAAATCTATTTTGAATGGAATTGTTTGTGACGTAATAATTAAAACCTTACAATTATGGTTACAATTTATTGTTTATGGAATACTTCACTCATCAGACTGTGCTTCCTTCCCCTCTTCTCTATGACACACATAAAACATGTTATGAAATATGTTAACCAAATAATACAATAATAGACAATGTAGCCTAACAGAATAACAGACGATTATACCATATTACAACTCTTTCAAAGCAATTCATGTTCATATCACAATGTGGCCATATATTAGAATAAATAGTTCAAGTAATACATAGCTCAGGATCTTTTTCACATTTTAATGTAGTCAAGGATATTGATGAACATAACTTAGGTCAAGAAATGATTACTTTCTGAAGACTAAATAATTTGCTGATTGTTGGAAGAAAAAATGCTTAATTTGTTTTCACGTGTACTGGAAAAATTAAATTTAACGCTATTATAGAAAACAATATGGTGCCATTATGAGATTGAAATGGAGCAGGAGAACTAAAAGTTTCATTTAATAATTCAGTGAGTCAAAAGATCAGAATCTTTTAACATATTTGAACTGAATGATTCAGTTCAATTCAGTGATTCATAATGCCCATTACTCTTTCTAACATGGCAGTTACACTAATGCTCGCCATTGGCTCTTCAGAGTACATTTCGAGGACTAAAAAAGTATTTTGTATTATTTCACACACAAGCAAAGTGACAGCTAACATCTTGAAAATGTGAGTGTTGTAGTTGGGAAATTCTTAATTTTTAAGATAAACCACTTGGGTAAGAAACCCATTTTCAATATTTTACTGATAACAGTAGAGTTGATATATTATTGCAGAGGGAGAAAAACAAAAGTTGGAGTGTGAAATTAAACTGGGACAAATGCTAGACACCTTTTAGTCTACCTGACAAAAACAGAATGTTACCAATAGACCACAGAAACATTTGATGTTTAATCAATGTTAATCCTAATTTGTTAATAAATAGGAGCGGTTCTATCCCAGTTCACAGATGTTGTAAGTATATTTATCGGGGCGGACTGAAACAATAATTCAAGATGAAAATTTGACTCCATCTCAGGCCACCCTGTTCACGCAAACCACCAGAATATTAATTTTGTATGCTAATCCTATTTATCAAGTTGGCCACTATGTTAATCTGGGAACAAAGTTATCCACATGGGGGTCCGGTTGGCGTAGTCGGCTAAGTTGCTGCACTGCAGGACAGTCTACGCCATGATAGTCAGTGGTTCGAGCCTGACTATGTGTTCTCTGACTTTCCCCGGACCTCGTGCATGAGGCAGTGAAAATTGACATAGCGCTGCCCAGGCTTTGGGTTACCAAAGTCCGATTAGCTATCCTACCTCTCCAGTGACTCAGCTATCCTACCTCTCCAGTGACTCAGCTATCCTACCTATCCGACTCAGTGTGTCCAGTTCGGGACGCTTGAGGCAACACTACAGGGAGACAGGAAGGACAGCTGATCATCCTTGCAGATGTGTATCAACACCTGCATAGGATCGGTACATCTGAAAATCACACCTTTGGGAGAGGTAACGGATGGCAACAACTGCCTGAGTCCCATCAGGAAAGCACAATCCCTCCATCAGTGCACCAGACATCCCCGGCAACAACGTTTGGGTACAAACCCACTTTTGCTGGACCAGACAGTACTGCCAAAAAGTGCTCTTCACTGACGAGTTACAGTTTGGTCTCACCAGGGGTGATATTTGGACTCACATTTATCATTGAAGTAATAAGCGTTACACCAAGGCCTGTAATCTGTAGCGGGATGAATTTGGAGGGTCCATCATGGTCTGAGGCAGTGTGTCAAAGATTCATTGGACTGAGCTTTTTGTCATTGCAGGCAATCTCAATGCTGTGCATTACATGGAAGACATCCTCCTTCCTGTAGGCTCAGCCTGACGTGACCCTCTAGCATGACAATCCCACCAGCCATACTGCTCATTCTGTGCGTGATTTCCTGCAAGAGTGTTTTGCCATGGCCCACGTCTGGGACCTGTTGGATCGGAGGGTGAGGGCTAGGGCCATTCTCCCCAAAAATGTCTGAGAACTTGCAGGTGCCATGGTGGAAGAGTGGGGTAACATCTCACTAGCCTGGTTGACACCAGACCCTTCTCAGTTGTAACTGAGAGCGGGTCTGGACAAGGTTCATTCACAGCCCATTTTCAAAGGAGCGTCAAAAACTGATGCCTCTCGGCACAATTGGATATATCAGACTTTTGCCGATTCCAGTTGTCAAGACCTCGACAAAATCTTTTTTTAGATATGAAGGCTTCAAGTGTTGTTCTTTGCTCAGTTTTTAACAAAAAGTAGACGTTCAAATTGCTTAAAACAGACACGATAGCTGATTCAAACAAGTGATGTTCCGGATGTTCCATTGCAGCAGCCATCGTTATTATTGTCTGCTTCAACAAATGACAGTATATAGCTGCACTACTGTCATTGTGTAAAGCCCGCCTCAACGGTTGTGATTGGTGCCTTGATTTGGAAAAATTGGAAATGGGGGGCTTCAATGGGCTCTTGGCCAGACTGACTTGCAGAGCAAATCTCAAATTTGCCGAAGTCTGTCAGGGTTCTCCCAGGCTAACATCTCACAGCAAGAACTGGCAAATCTGGTGCAGTTCATGAGGAGATGCACTGCAGTTCTTAATGTAGCTGGTGGCCACACCAGATACTGACTGTTACTTTTGATTTTGACCTCCCTTTTTCCAGGGAAACATTATTCCATTTCTGTTACTCACATGTTTGTGGAACTTGTTCCGTTTATGTTTTAATTGTAGAATCTTTTTTGCTGAGTTTATTTTTTAAAAAAATAGAAGATTTTTTGGAATTTTCCTTATAAGTCATAATATGTACTGGTAAGACTGACAGTAATGAGCTATCAGTACTACAGAGATGTTAGTGTTTTATTTTGTGTTTATAGAGTATTCCACCAGTATAATGCATTCAAAATCTTTGTTCTGCATCTGTCCTCATTGTGTTCCTGTGTTCAGAGTTACCACAGAAGAATATTTACCTCCTGTGTGAATCATTGTGTTTACTCAGTTTCCCCTTCTGACTGAATCTTTTACCAGTGTTTCTAGACTTTTACAGAAAAACATCAAAATCCCTCCTGAAAGACATCAGATGTAGTCTACAACAGTGCCATCTGTCACCAACGCCCCATTTAACACTCACCACTATGACCTATATGCACTAGCTGGCTGGTCCTCACTACACACTCAACGCCTAACCCACTGGTATCAACTCATCTCTACACAAAACCCCACATAATCTAACCTCACTTGTTACCATAGTCCCATCCACACACAGCTTATTAAATGCAGTAACATCTCTCTGGTCACCCCAAAAGGCAATACCTCATTTGCCCGCCACTCCTCACAGTTCTCAGCTGCTAACAACTGGAACAAACTTTTAAACTGCTTTTAAAGAAGTATTGTCAAAGCTACTGTGTGACACCTGTACATGCTGAATCTCCTCACTGCTTTTAAAGAAGTATTGTCAAAGCTACTGTGTGACACCTGTACATGCTGACTCTCCTCACTGCTTTTAAAGAAGTATTGTCAGAGCTACTGTGTGACACCTGTACATGCTGACTCTCCTCACTGCTTTTAAAGAAGTATTGTCAAAGCTACTGTGTGACACCTGTACATGCTGACACTCCTCACTGCTTTTAAAGAAGTATTGTTAGAGCTACAGTGTGACACCTGTACATGCTGACTCTCCTCACTGCTTTTAAAGAAGTATTGTCAAAGCTACTGTGTGACACCTGTACATGCTGACTCTCCTCACTGCTTTTAAAGAAGTATTGTCAAAGCTAATGTGTGACACCTGTACATGCTGAATCTCCTCACTGCTTTTAAAGAAGTATTGTAAGAGCTACTGTGTGACACCTGTACATGCTGACTCTCCTCCATCACCATGTCTCTGCCCAAAGCATATGATGTTTATAGCTTTTTTGTACAGGTGCTTAAGACTTGCAAAGTACTGTACTTCCTACCGTATACTCAAAGTATCTGCATTCTGTATTTTTGTACACTTCATGTAACTTTGTTATCCTGCAGTATTATACTTTATTTGGGCCAGGTTGCCATTGCAAATGAGATTCTGTTCTCAATTGGCCTACCTTGTTAAACAAAGGTGGAAAAAAATAATAATAATAATTGTTAACACAGCTAAATGGTTTCTCTCCTGTCTGTCAGTTTGTGGTCGGTTAGGGCTCCATTTTGCCAAAAGATTTTTTTAGCAGTCAAAGCTAAATACTTTCTACCCTTTGTGAGTCATTTTACGCCAATTTCTAGTCAAACTGATATTAAATCTTTTCCTAGAATCAATACTGCAAAATGGCTTCTCCCATGTGTGAGTCAGTTTGTGCATGTTGAGATTACATAAAGCTGAATTTTTTCCCAAAGCAGCTAAAGGTTTCTCCACCGCGCGAGTCAATTGATGCTACTTTAGAATCCGACTTTTATTAAATCATTTCCCACATTCACCACAGATATAACGTTTCTCTCCTGAGTGAATCAGTTCTTGCTTGGTTAAGTTCCCCTTCTTTCTGAAGTGCCTGAAGCTATTACCACATTCACCACAGATGTACAGTTTCTCCCCTGTGTGAGTCAATACATGCTTATTTAAAGTCTGACTGTTATTAAATCCTTTCCCACATTCACCGCAGATATATGGTTTCTCTCCTGTGTGAGTCCGTTTGTGTATGGTTAGGTCTCGATTCTGTCTGAAACTTTTCCCACAGTCACCACAGATATACGGTTTCTCACCTGTGTGAGTCATTACATGCTGTTTTAGAATCTGACTGCGATTAAATCCTTTCCCACATTCACCACAGATATGAGGTTTCTCTCCTGTGTGAGTCCGTTTGTGTATAGTTAGGTCTCCACTCTGCCTGAAGCTTTTTCCACAGTCAATACAGCTAAATGGTTTCTCCCCTGTGTGAGTCAATTCATGGCTTTTTAGCTGCTGACTAAGGCTAAATCTTCTCCCACAGTCACCACAGCTAAATGGTTTCTCCCCTGTGTGAGTCAATTCATGATACCTTAAATACTGACTGAGACTATAGCTTTTCCCACAGTCACCACAGCTAAATGGTTTATCCCCCGTGTGAGTCAGTTTGTGGCGCTTTAGATGTTGACTTCGGCTAAATCTTTTCCCACAGTCACCACAGCTAAAAGGTTTATCTCCTGTGTGAATCCTCATATGTGTGGACAGAACTCCAAAGTGTTTGAAGGACTTGCCACAAAAAGAGCAAGTGAAAGATTTCTCCATGTGATAGCTTACAGCTGAGCCATGGTTGGACGTATTCGTTTGATAATCCAGAGCATCACAGGTAATGTTAAAACCCTTTAAGTGAGTCAATTTGTCAAAATGTGTGATATCCACTGGATTACTCTCTCTTTTCTCCACAGACTGAGTTTGGGACAGATTAAAAAGTGGGTCCTGATCACCTTCACTCTTCACACAGGGAGGAGTCAATATAAATTCCTGATTAAAGGTGAGAATTGAGTCTTTGTTGTCAAAGACCTCCTGAAGTTCTTCCTCCTGACTGATCCGGAGTTCCTCCTGTTCCTCTTTAATCTGTGTGGGCTCTGGGTCCTCCTGCCCCAGACTGGGGCTCTTCTCGTGCTTACAGTGCTGCTCTTTAGGGGGAACCTCCTCTTCAGAGACAGAGAACTGCAGGGAGTCTGAAAAAAAGATGAGCAGAACTTATGTATGAAACAAAGAATTAGCTAGAACACTTGAATTACAATTAAAATGCACAGTTCTGGTCAAAAGGACCCTAGAATATTTAGTATGTCATTTATGATATCTTCAAATGTAGTTGGATCTGTACCTAACTTTGATTTATCAGAATATTTTAGTAGAATGTCCAAAGCAAATCAACAAAAAAGCATTTCTAATTACATGCAGTGATTTCATAAAAAGAAAATCAAAAAAAGCATTAAAGACACCCTTCTCTAATATTTCGTTACACAATCCTTGTTAACAATGACAACTACCAAACATGTTCTGTAGTCTTGTGTAAGATTGTTTCACAAATGTGTTCACTGTAAAATGACTTGATACTCCTCTGATTTCATGATACCTTTAATAAGTTCAAGGCCTCCAGTCACACAGGCAGCCCCACAACATTACAGATATCCAGGAACAGGGTTGGGCAGCCCTGTTGTAAATGATCTGCTTCGCACCTTGGATTCCCTGATGTTGTGTCACCTTGTTTATTGACCTGTCATTTGTTACAGTGGTTCATTCTGTTTTGTTCCAGATGTTGGTCTCATTAGATCTGGAAGTGAATGCATGTTTATGCTTTAAGCTATTTGAATTACAGAGATGACGCTGTCTGAAGGTGTAATATCTGAATTATCTGAAGTGCATAAAAGGGGTTCCACAGGGTTTGACTCTTGGACCCTTGCTGTTTACATGGCATATATTATATTGGTAATACTGGGAGCATTATAATGTTAATATTCATTGTTATGTGGATTATATTGTGGAATGTGGAATATACTCTGTTGTAATAACTGTATCCTTGACATTCTTTCATTTACAGTATGACTACCAAGCAATACCAAAGTCACTCTGGGATCATAAACTAGTTTTAAATGGAAGCAAAACTAAATACATCCAGTTTACTAGACCACATAATATTGATTTAAATGGCCTTGTAATTACTAGCATTGATGGCCTACATATAGAGTGATGGTTGGTTGGACATCTATTTTAATAAACCAGTGACATTTACTTTTCTTTGTTTAATGACATTTTTCACAAAGATCCATTTTATATTACCTCACTTCTGGAATGGAGATTTAATCATTGTCACACTCGCTCTATGGACTTGTTGTCTCAGGAAGCCCGACGGGTTTCAACTGCATTAAGGAAGACTGCTTTTAGTTTTTATGCCCCGGCCTCATGGAAAACACTTCAGGCATCCTTGAAGTTGGATATGCTGGCCTCCGTTCGTTAAGCTCTTTTTTGGAGGAGATGGCAGTGATCTGTGAATACTGTGTGTGTTTTAATCAACTTGAATGTATTGTTGGTTTTTAATTCTGTGCACAGGCTCCCTTGTAAATGAGAATTCTGTCTCAGTGGAATTTCCCTTCATAAATAAATAAATACAAAATAAATAAATAAATGATTTGATGAAAGAAAAATAACAACAAACATGGGGAATTATGGGGACTATTTATAAATACAAGGTATGTCAAAATATTAGAAACACCACATGTAAAAGACTGCTACTTTGAAGTAACTTAATCACAATTACAAATCTAGCTGCAGTGAGTTCACATTAGATTTATTGTTATTAGTAATGCATAGAGTTGTATGCAAGTTTGTGCACCCCTGTCAACAAATGTATATTACAATGAATCATTCAGTTAACAGAAGCTGACCTGACCGCTACATGGCACAATACAAAGTCAAACATGCCACCTTCTGCAACATTTAATAAAGGCTTATTATTTTGATTCATTACAGATAAAAACATGTATATATATTTGGACAATCTTTTTGAACATTCTTAATTTCTGTTTAAAAAGTTGATTACTAAGACCCAGAATGTTTGATTGACACATTAGGGCTTCAATTAATGATGTTTCAATGTTAAACTATTACTCTGAACTAACCGTATGCCCTTTCTAATCTGCCAGACTTATTGATGTTCTGCCTAGTTTCAACAACCATCCACTCCTCCTAGCAGATGTCTAAGGACTAGGAAATGAAGATACTCGACTTCAAACAAGAAGAAGGCAGTCGCGAATGGTGGAGTGATGTTTGAGTATGCACTGGCATTCTGCCAGCAACACTAAAAATGACTTCACAGGTCCGGTATAAGGAGAAATCGTCAAAATAAAAGTCCATCACACGTGATGATCTCATAAACCCTACATGGTAGCAAATATTGTCTGGTACCATTAGAAAGAGGAGATTCGGCTGCAAATAATACATGGTATATTGTGGGTTCATTAGAGCCGGAGATATCGCACATCAAAATTTATAGACTGTTTTTGTTTTACTAAAAACATTACAGACTGGAATTAGGAAGTGAAAATGACAAACTAATAACTCTGCAATGATGTAAGACATCATCCTGCACAATACCAACAATTTCTGGAACGGATATATAGCTGGGAAAAAAAGTCTAGAACTTATGTGCTGAAATGTTCCACAGCTTGTTGCAGCCTGTAGCTGGCTTTTAACCAATCAAATATTTGAATAGCCAGTAAAATGACTTACTGCCGGACAAATTCTGAAAAATGTTTAAAACTATTTTATACGGTCACTTGTAGGTTGTTTTCACAATGTCATCAAACTGGCAACTGCTTTTAAATAGGCAGCCTCAGTGTGGCACATAATGTGGATAAAGTGTGGATACTTTATGCCTGATCTATGGAATATGGTATTAAAAAAGACAGAACTAAATGATTCATGATAATGACAGGCTACAGCAACAAACAGTTAGGCTTGATATTTTGATAATGTTAATTGCAGGCATGAAGTTTGAAAGGGATGATGAATGTCAGTGGCCCAGTCAAATCCCTGCGTCACTATTGGAAAAATGCGATCCGCAAACATTGTCGCTTGCCTACCTGAAAAACTGTAGCAAAACAATAAAAGCAAGAAAAATAGAACAAAAATCACTGTAACTGCGTGCAAAGCTGGTACACACTTACCCAAAAAACATCACTGAACCAGCTTTGCACGCAGTTACACACTTACCCCAAAAACATCACTGTAACTGCATGCAAAGCTAAAATATATCAGAGCTGGAGCTATCGCACTGAACTCTGTTGCCCATTTGACACCTCAAACTGTCTATCTGCCCCGGTTTACCCCTGAGCTCTGTACGTTCACGTCTAATGGTTGTCAAATTGAGAGGTGATATAGAGCGCCATAACTAATTTATACTCGCGCGTGGTGGCCGCGACAGAAGTTGCAGTCTTCTTTTGAACAGAGGTATCGCAACTGAGGAGAGGCTACCGACTTTGCTATTTCTACGGACTAGAAGAAAAAAAAGGTAAACGATGGCAGAACTGGCAGCAGCATTGACATTAATGTCAACATTGGCTAAGATGATCTTAACTGCGTTGATATGAACCATTTACTGTTTTATTATGAACCATTAACTGTGTTATTATGAATCGTTTATTGTGCCCTCAAACTCGTCCATGCTTCCTGTTTCCGCTTCGTTGCGCACCGCTGGAAAAAAAAAGTGTGGTGTGCGATCTGTACTTGCGCGCTCTAAAACCTTGCGTAATTTTGTCATCACATTGGCAACAGCGAGTATACTGAAGGCTTAAGCCCCTGAGACAGTTGCTTCAACAGAGGGTAAAAAAAACGCTAGTCACGTGGTACAGTCAAGTGGTTCATGGGTCTCCAGAAAGTTCCAAGCGGCTAATTTTAATGCATTGAATTCTATGAGAGCAGTGATAACAACAGCGATTTGGGGTATGATCTATAATATGAAAGCTGTTTAAAGGGCTGTAAATGACATGTGAGATTTCTGTAATAAATTTGTTAATTTTATAAACTTGGTAAAGTAGAATTGTGCTAAAACTCTATAACGTCAGCTAAAATATGACTACAATAAAGGTTTCAAAAGAAATTTGGATTTTAAAGTTATTACCTCAGTAAGGAGCTGATGAAACAATTTTACTCTACGGTGACACAGGTAGTAGTTCACATTGTTTGGAACTATTGGGGGTCTCCATGATCTGCCATTGCTGTAAAAAACCTGCCCCATTGAAGTGAAGGGAGATAACACAACTCTCTCTTAATTAGCTCTGACTATTTCTATTCTATTGATGTAAATCTAATAATGTCCAGTAGGTGGAATAGTACATGTACATGTATAGCCTTTAAAACTCAAGATTATGTTAATTTTACCAATTACTTTGATCCCTTAAAATCAAAGAGCTATAAATAGAAATGGTTGAAATTCCTACATGGTTCAGATAATTTGTATTAATTAATGTAGAGTATTAATACAGTAAATAAATACAGCTGCACTACGTAGCTTTAATTTATTTCTCGTGTCGGACAGAATTTTTTGCAATATAACCAATATTCGAAAACACACAATATTATTTTGTCCATAATATACATTCGCTGCTATTTAGAAATTGTGAAATGTCAATTTTGCTATTCTACTATTTTCTGTAGTTTGTATTTTTAAGTATTTTTAACACCTGGATCCAATATGCTAGTTGCTAATGTTTACTAGTCCAAAAACATAGTTTTTGTAGACTTCGAAAGTTACATAGTGCAGGTTTAATAAATAGCGAACTACTATTTTGAAAATATCAGACGACACCATGACCCGGAATTACTTAAACGTTGTCCATAAACCATCACTGAAAAAACGATTATTAGAAAGAAATAAGCTAATGTAGCAGATGAACGCAAACGATGTTGTCCCCCACAAACCCATTAAATCAACATTATTCCAGTGAAATAACTAGCACGGTTTCATGTCATTAACTGTACAACACATAATGTATAAAGCCATTTTCTCTGATAAAAGGCGAGTTTTGGATGCTGCCGTTCAAAATGTAATGTTACGTCAGGATCCAATTAGCGGCACAGGTACTCGTTTGGTAGCCAGCTTTATTTCAATAGAACATGTGCATAATTATATATGGCTTAAAGCTGCACTATAACGTTCCATTTATATCTCCTGTCACCCTGAATATTTTTACTGGACACAGGAATAATACACGGACAATATAAACAATTTTAGGAAAATACAGATTATTGTTTTGATTATAATATACAATTCTATTATTGTCTGTATCTTGTATTTGTTAAGTTCTTTTCGACCCCTGGTTACAATACGCATGTTTCTAA
The DNA here is from genome assembly GCA_016801145.1 of Umbra pygmaea. Taxonomy (NCBI): domain Eukaryota; kingdom Metazoa; phylum Chordata; class Actinopteri; order Esociformes; family Umbridae; genus Umbra; species Umbra pygmaea. The sequence continues at coordinate 9,634 of JACXGM010013786.1, read as the reverse complement.
CGTTTACTAGTCCTAAAAACATGGTTTTTGTATGATTATTTATTTGTAGTTTTCGAAAAAGTTATATTGCAGTAAACCTCATTCATTACTTCATCATTACTAAGAATATTGAAAATGTAATCGACTGAAAACGGTCAATAATGATTACACCCTATAGCCAACTAAAAAGGTAAAAGATCAATACAAATAAAAAGATTGTATTTTATAGCAAGGTTAACAAAGGACACTGACAAATAGTCTAAAATACAAACCTATTCTAGGTAACTGGATTTCCGGGGTGAGCTGCAGCAGTCTCCGTAGCCGGTCATCTTCCTCCTGGTCCTCTTCTACGGTTTTCTCAACTGCCTCAAAACTCTCCAAAGCAGCCGCCGTTAAACGCTCCTTTAAAAACACACGAAATGATTGTAGTTCAGACATATCTAATGGAATTAATGTTACGTAGCTTATTGAATCTGCTATGTGTGTCTTTTTTCCATTGATGTGACGTACAAACCGGACAGTTCAAGGTTTGTCTCGAGATTTCACCCGACTAAAGAAGCTGGCTCCCTAAAGAAGCTAGCTTCACACTGGTCGAGATTTCAACCATTAATTTCAACCCATCTGATCGAATGTCTATGGCAGGAAATGATCGAGGCTTCTTCCTCTTCGACGCTTAACTGTCGGTTGGCACTCAACTGAAATGGTGCATTACCGCCACCAACTGTGCTGGAGCAAGGAGCGTGGAAGTCTAACAATACCACGACTTCCGAAGCTTTAGTTAATCATCTACCTTTTTCGAAACCGAATACAGATTATATGAATGACGTTCCTAAATAGTTTGAACTCATTATGTGTGCCCCTCGTGAAGGAGCTCTCTTGCTCAGGGAGGGCAGGGTCGAGCTAGCGTGAATGCTAAGTTAATGACAGGACCCAAGAGGCGAGAACATTACTCCAGTTCTGAAATCTATACACTGGCTCCCAGCCTCCCACTGGTCCTCCTGCTTGTATATAAAACTCTAAATGGCTCAGGACCAGCCTATTTTACAGACTCTCTAAAACCCTATGTTCCCCAAATGGCACTCAGATCTTCCACAGCTAACCTGCTAATGGTACAAAATTCCACTCACAGAAAAAATGGAGATGCTGCCTTTTTAATACGTATGCTTCAAAACTGTGGAACACAATACCAAAAAATATAAAAGAAGCGTCATCTATTGACATATTCAAAAAACATATCGTTTTATTATAGCATTTAACTAAGCCAGCACTCAAATGCTTTTTCTACTTTCCTTCTTTTAATATTTTTCTTTACATTTCATATTTCTATTTCATTGCCTGCAAACGTGCTCTATGTTTTAAATTAGATTAGATTGCATTTCTTTGTCTTTTATTGATTTAAATGTTTTTATTGGTGCAAATTTCTTCCATAGTATTTTACTTTTATTCATGTAAAGCACTTTGAGCTGCATTCCCTGTATGAAAGGCGCTATATAAATAAAGGTTTATTATTATTATTATTATTATTAATGGGTTTTGCTTTCCGCAGATGAATGCACTTTCTACAACTTTGTTAAATAACGACTATTTGCGTGGAAAATTTATATTATTTTATGAAGAAAACACCCACATTGGAAAGCCCAATTGCTTTTGGTACATAACATATAATTTATTTCTGATTAAAGTCAGTTGCATGGTTTTTACATCTGCCAAGGAGGAGAAACATTCATTTAAGAATATTAATTTTTCACACAAATAGTCATTATTTCACAAAGTTGTATCAAGCGCATTCATCTGCACAGAGCCTTATATGTAACACATAGCAACTGTGCTAGCTCGACTTTGCTCTCCCTGAGAGACAGAGCTCTTTTATCGAGACAGTCACATAATTACTTTAAATGATTTAGGTACATACAAATGATAAAACTTTATTCACTATAGGAGCCATACGGCTTGTTTTGCTCCAAGCCACAGGGGGCAAGATATTTCCTTGTGTTTAAGAGTATACTGACAATTTAGAAAAGAGTAACGGCATACTAGATTTCAAACATTTGGGATTACCCAGAAATATTTCATGTGTTTTGATAGAAAATTATATCTTCATTCACCAAGATGGCATTACATTGATAAAAAAAAACCATGTCAGAAGCGAGTGGCTAGCAAAGTCTTGTCCTTCAACCATAAGTTGTGGTAAGGAAGATGATGAGGACACTGAATACAGTGCCATATTTCTTATCCTTAATCTAATAGATCAGGGTTGGGCAACTGGTGGGCCACATGCAGCCACCGCCCCAATTAGTGCAGCCCACAATTTCCAAATACTAACCCCCCTAAGTTGATTGACGATGGTCATTGTCAAAGCGTCATATCTCCCGATCTCTACATGCTACACTAATGGTTGATACTGTTGGAAAGAGGAGGTGATTATTCTGCAGCTAAAGGATCTTGGTTGAAATTATGATTCATGGGTCAGGCAGCAGCTTGATCTTAGGATGTATAATAAAGAACTTCTCGTCTGCATCAGTATAACATGATCATCAATATCAAAATACGTAAAAAGATCAATGAAAATCGACACACAATGCTGATATCCATAGCATCATTGATATCTTTAACAACCCTAATGGCTGCCGTAATTGTTCTGTGCTGCCTATTGAAGCCAGACTGGTGCATAGATAAAATATAATTTCTGTACAGAAACTCTTAAATTGTTCACTAACAAGTGTTTCAATTATTTTGGCCAAGGAACAAAGCGTAGAAACTGGTCTATAATTGTTTAAACTAGTTGGATCTCTGCTAGTGTAGCGGGTGGAACTTAGGACCTGGTAGGAACTACATTATGGGCACACAGGAAGTCTATATAAGAGGAAAGTGTGCAGTAGGTAGTCCTTAATTGGGGCCCACACAGCAAGCAGGCACACGCAGAGACAAGTAAAAGAGGCAGCAGTAAGCTGAGAACCTATGCTGGGAGTGGTGATTAAGGAAGACTGAGCGCTGATTGTTTATGTAGTTTTAAGATGTCCATGGTATGTTAGTATTTGTGTTGTGTAGCTGTTTGTTTCCTCCTGATGACTGTACTTTAAAGGGAGAGGGAGGGGTTTTATAGTCAATGTGAATATGTGTGAATAAGAACTTTATGACTTTTATAAATAAAACTGCTTGTAACAGCCCTAGAACTGTCCTCTGGCCTACTGGATTCACTTTACGTGAATGTACCACATTTTGATGTAAGCAAACCTTGGGATGCACCATAGTTGGCTACCCCGGGTTACAATAGGAATGGACCGATACTGATACTTGGTATCGGACCCAATACAGGGTTTAAGTACTCCTTCTTGGAATAAAAAAAGGATACTCCAAGCCGATACTGCCTCCACTTTTCAGAGCGCTATGCTGTGCCACGCTTTAGAGATTGGCCATAGTTGTTATCTTAGGGTGTCAGAAAGGGAATAGTAGCCGACTGTACAGTCGTGGTCAAGTTCTGAGAATGTCACTAGTATTGATCTCCACAAAGTTTGCTGCTTCAGTGTTCTTAGATCTTTTTGCCAGTATGGTATATTGAAGTATGATTACAATCATTCCATAAGTGTCAAAGGCGTTTATTGACAATTACATAAAGTTTATGCAGTCAATATTTTTTAAGACCTCTGCAATCTGCCCTGGCATGCTGTCAATTACTACATGACACAGGACTGATGGTAGCACTCACGTTATCTTCTCCGGACAAGGTGTTTTCTGGATTAAATTCATATTCATAGCAAAGAGGGATTTAGCAATTCATCTGATCACTCATGACATTCTGGAGTATATGCAAATTACCATCCTCAACACTGAGGCAGCAAACTTTGTAAAAAAAATTGTATTTATATCATTCTGAACTTTTGACCACAACTGTGAGCCAGTTCAACTTTTGAGCAGTAAATAAATAAGTAATAGTCTCTTAGTTATAAAAAAATGTTTTAACTAAAAAATTAAAAAATAGTTTATTGGTGTGTGCATTGATCCACTGACTATCATTATACCAACAGAAGGACTAGGAAAGAGATGAGGCCTACCCTCAAATTTGAACTTTTTTCTTTATTTTTTGTAACTCTGTTACAATCGACCCTACATAGTTGGTGAGCTCTTTGATTCTCAATACTTAATTGCAATGAGTTCATGTTCAGTTGTTTCATTATTACTTAAAATAGCTTTTTTAAATATTGAGATAATCATCCCAAATCACATCAGTATATTGCACAGGCCATTAACTGCCACAACCTTTGATTTTCATCAAATGTCAACCATTGATATTTGTTTTTGAATTACAATCATATGCAAATGTTTAGGCACCCAATGTCCATTAATTTCATATATTAATAATTGGGTGTTTAGATCAGCAATTTCATTTTGATCTATTTAATAACGGAAGAAAACAGTAATATTACAAAATGAGGTTTTTTGGATGAACAGAAAATGTGCAATCTGCATCAAAACAAAATTAGACAGGTCCATAAATTTTGGCACCCCAACAGAAATATCACATCAATATTTAGTTCAGCCTCCTTTAGTAGAAATAACAGCCTCTAGACACTTCCTATAGCCTGTAATGAGAGTCTGGATTCTGGATGAAGGTATTTTGGACCATTCCTCCTTGCAAAACATCTCCAGTTCAGTTAGGTTTGATGGTTGCCGACTCATATGGACAGCCCACTTAATATCACCCCACAGATTTTCAATGATATTCAGGTCTGGGGCCTAGGATGGCCATTCCACAACATTGTACGTGTTCCTCTGCATAAATGCCAGAGTAGATTTTGAGCAGAGTTTTGGGTCGTTGAAATATCCAGCCCCAGCGTAATGTGACTGATTCCTCTACATTATTCTCAAATATCTGCTGATATTGAGTGGAATCCATGCGACCCTCAACTTTAACAAGATTCCTAGTACCGACACTGGCCACACAGCCCCACAGCATGATGGAACCGCCACCAAATGTTACTGTGGGTAGCAAGTGTTTGTCTTGGAACGCTGTGTTCTTTTACCACCATGCATCATGCCCCTTGTTATGACCAAATAACTTCATCCTTGTTTCATCAGTCCATAGCACCTTTTTAGCACTCATTTTACAAATTGAAGCTGGCTTGTCCAAATATGCGTTTGCATCCCTCAGACGACTTTGTTTGTGGTGTGGAAGATAAAGGCTTCTTCCGCATCACTCTCCCGTACATCTTCTACTTGTGCAATGTGCGCCGAATTGTTGAACGATGCACAGTGACACCATCTGCAGCAAGATGGTGTTGTATTCTTTGGAGGTGGTCTGTGGGCTGTTATTAACCGTTTCACCATCCTTCGCCTTTGCGCTTTTTGGTTTCGTTCAAATCGCCTTTTGAACAGAAGTGCTAGGGGCACTAATATGATAGCGTTAAAATCGCTATTTTTAAAACACTAAGAAGGCTCGACACAACATGAAACTTTGCTCGAAGTATCACCAGGGGCTGTACATATGAACTCGAGCATTAAGAACATTGTTTGTGTACACAGAGTTAACTAAAAGAGGTTTTGTACAACTCACCTTGCCAGTCAGAAAGTCTTGATTGCCGAATGCAACGTAACAGGGAGGAGAGTAAACATGGAACGCTCCTAAAGCTTAGTTTCATATAAATGCACTGACAATTCGTTGTTTTGTTGTTAGTGAAAAACAAAATTTACATTTTAGTTGAAAAATGAGCCTGGTATGAAATAATACTAAAATCAAAAAGCGGGAAAGTCACGTGAGGTCTCGCGTGGGTAGTTGTTGCTGGTGTAACAAAGTTTCACGAGAGAGTTGGCATCAGTAAAAAGGATTTCTTAGATGCAATGAGAAAAATAAAATGAAAATTCATTGATCAATTAAAGTGATCTAAGAGTAATTCTAAAGTAATCAGATTACGTACATTTTTGGGTAATCCAAAAAATCCAACTGATTACGTTACTGATTACAAAAATGTCCATGTAATTTGTAGTCAGTAATGGATTACATTTCAGAGTAATCTGACCCAACCCTGGTTGTAAATGGCTTATAAGTAGCCTTATATTGAGGTGGAAAGTAACTAATTACAATTACTCACGTTACTGTAGTTGAGTAGTTTATTTCTGTACTTGTACTTTTAAAGTAGTTTTTTAAATCTGTAATTTTACTTTTACTTAAGTATGTTTTGTTTAAAGTATTGTACTTTCTTACATTTTCATTTGGATCCATTACTGAGTAAAAAAAGAGTGCAAGGAAAAACTTGCGAACACTTTGGCATCAAGTGCAAGAGAACATCTGTTTTATCATGCAATGTGAACACTAGTGTTCTTTCAGCGACACTATCTTATGCTGGCGACACTTCAGATGACGTCATATGGTTGGTATAATGAGAAAACCTTCAAAAAAAATCCCGAAGGTCAATGCATATGAAAGTGCTTAACACTTTAATTAGGTTAGTGAACTCCAGTTTTATGATATTTTATGTTTTAAGCATGTAGAAAGTTTTGAGTTGTGAAAAAATAAAAATGTATAAAAAATGTTATAACAACAACGGTTGTGTAAGCTATGAAAACATGCTGTATTAGGTTACCGCTAATGCAAACTGAACATGTCCTGCTGCTGCAGCTCCACATTTAAGGCATTTCACTGAAGAAACACAAGTTGACTTTTATTATGAAGTGGTCACAGGAGATTAGCACTTACCGCTCTTATTCATCAAAAATGTATCTACACAACAAAACAGTCATTGCGCAAACATTCTCTAAACTTAAAAGGATATAAAATGTCTCTAACTTTGTTTTGCACCATTGTTTGGCAAAGTATCTGTCAAACCATCTAAAATCAAACACATTATATGTTCCCTTATCAAATCGCAAAAGACTGCAATTTAATATAACAAGTATCTGTCAAACAAACAGGCATATAATAAGTATAAATAAGATATTAAATCAATATAAATGTTATTTTTGGAGGTTAAAAATGTAACTAAGTAACTTTTACTCAGAGTACATTTTAAAAGAGCTACTTTTTACTTTTAATTGAGTAGATTTTTATACATGTAATTTGACTTGTACTTAAGTAAATGTTCAACAACGTAACAGTACTTTTACTTAAGTAGAATATTTTTGTACTTTTTCCACCTCTGACATTACTAAGGATTAACAAATAGCGGACACATTATTAATGTTGTTATAAATCATTAATGCTTTATGTAAAATGTTGTTTACAGGTGTGACATTACAAATATAGGAATTCAAATCATTCATGGTTAATAAACTATACATATAATTGCTTCGTAAATGATTTATCAAGAATCCTTAATATAAAGTATTACCATAATGGATGTAAGCTGCTAAAATAATCAAGTGAACACTCAATGTTCATTGGGTCTCAATGACCGAAACATATTTAAACATATACAAAATCTTTACTGTATAATGTGTAATTCATTGAGAACAGAATGACTATAACTACGGTCATAAGAAAAAAAAATGTTTGATCATTTTTGATCGAGGGCTGGATTCTTTTGAACAGGCTGTTCAAAGAGATGTGTGTTGATGTTACAGGCATAGCATTCACAACGGCGTCTCCAAACGTCTTCACGTCTGTCACATGTGCTCAGAGGTCCAAAGGTGGACCTGCCAATTCGGGTGTTCTCTGTTAAATCCCAATCGAGCTGCACAGTGCTGGGCTGTGAGCACAGGTCCTACTAGAGGATGTTGGGCCCTCATGCCACCCTCATGGAGTCTGTTTCTGACCGTTTGGTCACTAAAATGCACACCAGTAGCCCACTGGAGGTCATTGTGTAGTGCTCTGGTGGTGCTCCTCTAGTTCCTCCTCACACAAAGGAGATACTGGTCCTGCTACTGGGTTGATGCCCTCCTACAGCCCTGTCCAGGTCTCCTTGTGTAACAGCCCATCTGTAGCTCTACCATGCTCTTGAGACAAAGCAACCCTTCATGCGATGGCACATATGGATGTTCCATCCTGGAGGAGGTGGACTACCTGTGCAACCTGAATGGGCTGCAGGTACTGCCTCATGATACCAGTAGTGAAAAGGACACTAGCAAAATACAAAACTAGAGAAGAATCATTCAGGAAAGATAAGGAGAGAGCAATAGTCTGTGGCCACCTCCTGCAAAACAATTTTGGAGGCTGACTATTGTCAGAGCTATGGTCTGACTACTATACACGCCGACTCTTTTTCACTCGCATTCTGTGTTTTTGTGTACTTCATGTGTAACTTTGACATCTTGCACCATTATGCTTTTATCTTGGCCAGGTTGCCGTTTCAAACGAGAATCTGTTCTAAATCATCCTACCTGGTGAAATAAAAAAACTAAATTATTACAACAGCATAATGGTTTCTCTCCTGAGTGAGTCTGTTTATGTTTGGTTAGGTCTCCATTCTGCATAAAGCTTTTTCCACAGTAAATATAGCTAAATGCTTTCTACTCTGTGTGAGTCAACTTATGATGCTTTGGAGCCCAACTGATATTACATTTTTTTCCACAGTCACTTCAACTAAAAGGTTTCTTCCCTGTGTGAGTCAGTACATGCTGCTTTAGATTCTGTCTGTTAATAAATCCTTTCCCACATTCACCACAGGTATATGGTTTCTCTCCTGTGTGCGTCCGTTTGTGTTTAGTTAGGACTCCACTCTGCCTGAAGCTTTTTCCACAGTCAATACAGATATACGGTTTCTCCCCTGTGTGAGTGAACTCATGTCGCTTTAGAGTCTGACTGAGACTAAATCTTTTACCACATTCACCACAGCTATACGGTTTCTCCCCTGTGTGAGTCAACTCATGCCGCTTTAGAGAACCACTGCGATTAAATTTTCTCCCACAGTCCCCACAGCTAAATGGTTTCTCTCCTGTGTGAGTCAATTCATGGTGCTTTAGAGCAAGTCTGTGTTTAAATCCTTTCTCACATTTACCACAGCTAAACGGTTTCTCTCCTGTGTGAATCAGTTTGTGCATGTTGAGATTACATTTGTAGCTGAATTTCTTCCCACAGTCACTGCAGCTAAAAGGTTTCTCCCCTGCATGAGTCAGTTTGTGAATGGTGAGATAGTACTTAAACTTGAATCTTTTCCCACAGTCACCACAGCTAAACGGTTTCTCCCCTGTGTGAATAAGTCTGTGCTTGTTTAGGTACCTCTTCAGCCTGAAGCTATTTCCACAGTCATTACAGCTAAATAACTTCTTTCTTGTGTGAGTCAGTTTGTGTTTGTTTAGGTTTCCCCTCTCACTGAAGCTTTTTCCACATTCATTACAGCCAAATAATTTATCTCCTATGTGAACCCTCAAATGTGTGGTCAGACCTCCAATGTGTTTGAAGGTCTTGCCACAAAAAGAGCAAGAGAAGGGTTTCTCCATGTGATAGCTTACAGCTGAACAATGATTGAAGCCATTCGTTTGACGATCCAGAGCCTCACATTTAATGTTAAAACTCTCAAAGTGAGAAAATTTGTCAAAATGTGTGATATCCACTGGATTACTCTCTCTTTTCTCCACAGACTGAGTTTGGGACAGATTAAAGGACAACAGTGAGTCCTGATCACCTTCACTCTTCACACAGGGAGGAGTCAATATAGATTCCTGATTAAAGGTGAGAATTGAGTCTTTGTTGTCAAAGACCTCCTGAAGTTCTTCCTCCTGACTG
>JACXGM010013785.1:0-13024 GCA_016801145.1 Umbra pygmaea | reverse complement strand
TCCGAATGACATGCAAAATTTGTTGTTGTTTTGTTGTGCTGCTTCTCTGTAGCCCAGGTCAGGCGCCTATGCCGCTGTTTCTGGTTCAAAAGTGGCTTGACCTGGGGAATGCGGCACCTGTAGCCCATTTCCTGCAGATGCCTGTGCACGGTGGCTCTGGATGTTTGTACTCCAGACTCAGTCCACTGCTTCCGCAGGTCATCCAAGGTCTGGAATCGGTCCTTCTCCACAATCTTCCTCAGGGTCCGGCCACCTCTTGTCGTTGTGCAGCGTTTTTTGCCACACTTTTTCCTTCCCACAGACTTCCCACTGAGGTGCCTTGGTACAGCACTCTGGGAACAGCCTAATTGTTCAGAAATTTCTTTCTGTGTCTTACCCTCTTGCTTGAGGGTGTCAGTGATGGCCTTCTGAACAGCAGTCAGGTTGGCAGTCTTACCCATGATTGTGGTTTTGAGTAATGAAACAGGCTGGGAGTTTTTAAAAGCCTCAGGAATCTTTTGCAGGTGTTTAGAGTTAATTAGTTGATTCAGATGATTAGGTTAATAGCTCGTTTAGAGACCCTTTTCATGATATGCTAATTCTTTGAGGTTTTCATGAGCTGTATGCCAAAATCATCAGTATCAAAACAATAAATGACTTGAAATATTTCAGTTAGTGTGCAATAAATCTAAAATATATGAAAGTTAAATTTTTATCATTACATTATGAAAAATAATGAACTTTATCACAATAGATTTCTGTATGGGAAATCCTTATGATTGTTAATTTTCCTGCTTCTTCATTTTGTCTTCAATATTTGTGTGTTAGAAGCAGTAAAAATGGGCAAGCATAAGGATTTTTGTGACTTTGACAAGGGACGAGCTACTGTAATTCAAATTGCTGAAAAAGTGAATGCTGGTTCTGATATTTACGGTGGTAGCAGTCTCAAGCTGAGCGTGACGATGTAGATGTGGCGTGAGCAACCTGTTTGAAAGTTGTAATTTTTCTCATAGATGTGCCAAGAGAAATCTGAATCATTCCGAATTTTACTTCAAATGATATCACTTGACAAAGTATTTCCAATCCATCAAAACATTGCTGAAATATTTTGTTCCGATGCTTTTCATGGACTCTCTATGGACTTCTCCCTTGACTGTATGCCTCTACGTCCCCCCGATTGCCTGTGAGCTTCTCCTGGACTATACGGTAATTTATCTTCTGTATGACAGAAAGTTGCGTGGTTATGACACAATAGTTTGCCTATTTTTACAAAAATGGCTGCTACTGGGCCATAACGTGAGATACAATGTAAAGTGATTCGCTGTCAAAGTGATGCAAAAATGAATGGAACTCTATGGAATGCTAACAGAAGGTGATGGCTTGTTAGCCTCAGAATCTCCCCATAGGAGCTTCAATTTCCAGGGGCTTACCCCCTTGGCTATGTATCATCGAGTTTGCTGTTACAAGCGCTAACGGGATGCTAATGTTGGCTAAAGCGAAACAGTATTAAAACAAAATGTAATGTTACCAGAAAAACTGAACTGCCAACTCCTTTGAGTGTCTTGTCGTACAACCGAATGAACCGACCTCCTTTTGCAACCGCACGTGTTGCCCCCAGCTGGAATTCAGATAGAATGTAGGTTTATTTTGGACGCTTTGTCCATTCACATATACAGTCTATGATATATACACAGTACTGTGCAAAAGTCTTAGGCACCCTAGATATTGTTTGACTCAAATATAGTTGTGTTAATTTAGTTTCTGTGTTCTGCATTAGTGTGTCAGTAGAAAAGAGAAATATGTGTATTACCAAACCTTCATTTGTCATAAAATGCAATGCTAGAGAGAATTATTGATACTTTTGTGACAGAAATAGACTGCATTTCAGATGACAAACGACCTGATTTCCTTTTAGGTATATGGGCCAGTACATGGTGAAACAATGATAACAAACAGGTATGCTAATGATGAATTACGTTTTTTGTTTTTTTGATTTATTTAACCCTTATTTAACAAGGTGAGCACATTGAGGAGTCTAATCAGACCCCTGGGTATTTATAGTTGTCTACGTATTCCAGTGCAGACCCATCAAGTGTGTTGGGCAGGTAGGTACAGTGTGCTGGGGTGCACCCACGACCGTCTCGGAAACCAGATTGCATGTCAGAGAGGCTGCGATGGGATTCGAAATGGGTGATAATTTGTTTATTAATAAGGCTTTCGAAGATCTTTGAGAGGAAGGGCAGGATGGAGATCGGTCTATAGCAGTTTGGGTCTAAGCTATCCCCCCTTCCCAGGTAAAAAAAAGTTAATTTTAAATGTACTTGAAATGTATTTTATTTATCCTAAATATACTTCTAATATATTATTTTGGTATGTATATTTTGAAAATATACTTCAAATATACTTAAATACATTGAATACATACTTATGGTTAACCATAAGTATACTAGAAGTATAATACTGGAGTATAATTTAAATATACTTTTTTTTTAACTTGGGTTTGAATAGAGGGATTACTGCAGCAGCTTTCCAATCTTTAGGGATCTCTGATGAATCAAAGGAGAGGTTGAGAAGACTGGTGATGGGATTAACAATAATTACCACAGACATCTTTAGGAAGGATAGGTCCAGATTGTCTAATCCAACAGAGTTGAAGGAATCAAGATTATATGCAGCTCCCTTAGAACATCGGCTGTCTGGATATGGGCAAAGGAGAAATGTGGAAAGTTTTGGCTGGATGCTGCAGCGGGTGAGGGCACGACCTGCCATGGCAAAATGCTTATTGAAGTTCTCAACTATGGAGAACTTGTCGGTCGTGACAGTATTATCTAGCCTTAGAGCTGTGGGCAGCTGTGTGGAGGTGTTCTAATTCTCCATAGACTTTACTGTGTCCCAGAACTTTTTAGAATTGGTGTTGCAGGTGGCACATTTCTTTTTGAAAAAGCTAGCCGTAGCATTCCTGAACGCCTGTGTGTATCGGTTTCTGGTTTCCTTGAAAAGCTGCCGGTCACAGGGGTTGTTCGACGCTAAAGCGGTACGCCACAGAATGTTTTTCCGTTGGCTAAGTGCAGTGAGTTCTGGAGTGAACCACTGTCTTTATCTGCTCTTAATTCTGAACTTTTTGAAAGGGGCATGCTTATTTAGAACGGCTAGAAAGGCATTCTTAAAAAATGACCAGGCATCCTCTACTGAAGGGATGAGGTCGATATCCTTCCAGGGTACCTGGGCTAGATCTAATAGAAAGGCCTGTTCACAGAAGTGTTTTAGGGAGTGTTTGACAGTGGTGAGAGGAGGCCTTTTGACTGCAGACCCATTAAGGATGCAGGCAATGAGGCAGTAATTAAACCAACTGATAGAACCAACCTGATTAACTGAAACAGGAATGGGTGTAGAAGGAATTAAACTGGGTGAAGGACAACCAAACTAAAGGATGAGGGTGTGACAACTTACATTTTTGTGTAATTATTTATTTTTTCACTGTTTTCTGCTCTTTAGAGCATACATTTATTATTTTGTAACTTTCATTTCTATATTCTTCAAAACATCTTCTGTTTATAGTGTTTTTACAAATGCCTAAGACGTTTGCACGCTACTGTATATCGAGGGCTGGGAGCAAGCGGGGCATAACTGATTTTTTGGCCAAAAATGAGTTCTACATTGTATACATGGATCTACTGAAAGCTCTCGAGATCTATTCAGGGTCAAAAGGGACACAACTGAAATCTGAATCAAACTTTAAAGACCTAAGTTAAGAAAAAATGCTGATCAAATATTTGTTTTGTTTTCCCTTAAAGTTTGTGAAACGTCACAAAGGCAGTCACTTTTTACACTATTATATATACACTATTTGTACTTTATACAGTATAAAAGTGTACAATGTGCAAAGGCTTCCATCTTTGTCTGATATATAACAGATTTCGGAATTCAATATAACTTATATATAATGAATTGTTAATAATCAGCCTTGCCACCTCTGAAAAAGACACACCTGTTATATATTTAGTTATTGGATATATAGGATGGGATACACTACTGCTTGAACATTGCAGAAACCATTGCATGTAACACTTAGCTAGTTAAAGGCAGGTATACAGTAATATCCACAACTGAAACTAGTGAGATGACTTTCAAGCTGGATATGTTCTCGGTTGTCTAGACAACCTTAACCTCAGAGTCAAGCTGAGCAAAAGACCAGGAAGTGGGGGATGGGTGAAAACTGTGTGTGCAAACCGTGCAACATATTTTTGTGAAACTTCGACAACCAACACAGAGCAATACGTTTTACACCTACGCGCTACCATTTCCTACTTCAGTTGAAGACCCTTGACTTCCATTTTCCTCACATTTTATGACTTGAATACACCACAGAGCTACCATTTTGGCTTTCCTACACAGTCTGGCACTGTATTCTTATGTAACGTCCATGTAATATCATTAAATGATTACATTAGTTGGAACCATTAATGCCCTGGAACAGAAGTAATCTAAGAGTAATAGCCAAACATAACATGTGCAGGTTGGAGATCATCTCCTTGGCTCAGCTCTGTCACATCCTATAGCTACTGCAGCAACAGGCATCCATTTCTGTTACAGTAACTTGACAGGGGATTGATTGAATGTTCCACATTAGACCTGTGTGACATTGTATTGCTTTATCCTGTCTAACCCTATCTGGCTAAAGGAAGTTTAAAGTGAAATGTACAAGACCTCACTATATTGTAGCAATTCTCATATTTTGTGTATCAATTGTATGAAGAATTAAAAAAATCGTTTTAGGGAGATAGGCTACTTTGAAATTTAAAGGATTAAGTACAGCTTGCATTGCTTTGCACAGAGTGAAGTTCTTCAGAAAACAGAGCAGAATGGCAGCTGTATTACACATTACTTCCACCTGGTGGATCATATAATATATTACATTGAAGACAGTATCAAAACACAATAGTCTGATGCTAGTCTTCTGCTTAGTTGACATGAATGAAGACCAATCATAGCTGCCAACTCTCACGCAGTGCCCGCGAGACACGCCAATGTGAAACCTATCAAATGTGCGTGTCCCGCCAGTACGGCGTGAGAGTTGGCAACTATGGTGTAACTATATTGATAGCTTTTTAGATTCAACGTATTTGGGTAAACCTAATAAAAGTTTTGAGACAGTAAAGATGCTATTGTTCTGGTTCTCACTAGTTGTGCGGCTAGTTCTGTGAAGAAAAACAAGTCAAACAAGTTGACACTCTGACCAGGAAGGAGCATTATACTGTATCATGTCACACTCTTGGTCCTGGCATTAAATAATGGAACAATCTTCTAGCAATTCATTTATATTTTTATGACTACTAAGGAATGATAAGTAAATTTATGTTTAAATATATTGCTGTCTAGAGCAATATCCTTCTAGTTTGGGCCATTTACTTTAAGTTCTTAAATAGAGAAGTAAAGGTTTTGAAGAACATAGTGTTACTAGAATGTTTCCTTTGTGGTGACAAAAACAAGTATTCAGACACTAGGCCATATGTTTAGAAGTGTTACAAGAGTTGTTTTTAAACTGAAAGTTTAATTCCAGGAAAAGGAGAGATGTCATATACTTAGTTTGACACCAGTGGGTGGTGGTAATGTCTGAAATAATGATTGAAGAAGAGGGAAGAAAATAAGCACATGGTACCAAATAGTAAAGTTAACATTGCTGCAGTGAAGTTTGTCATTTGATTGAATTCAGTTTAATTAAATAAACAATGAAAACAACTGTGCGGGCTCTCTAAAAATAGGTTTTGTTTTTCATTTAGGCTTACCCCACCTTTTTCTCATAGAAAATGGTCTATCTGTGGTCCACACATATACGGTCTATGGGTCCATAGCTAGGAAGCTCCACCCAGAAAATCTCCCATTGATAATATCTAAACTCTCTTACAATTTTTTCCTTGATTCTCAGGCTCTGTAGTTAGACTCTTCTTGCATAGCTAAAAAAGTAAATGCAAAAGTTTGGGCACCCCTATAAATAAAACAAAATATGTTGCAATGAATCTTAAGCAGAATGGAATAGTAGGCTTAATCAAAGAGCTGGGTTGTGCTGCTAGGTGTTAGGTCAAACTTGATTCAAGTGCAGAGTTTAGGGGCTGTCCACTTAGTGTTTGAAGTCCAGGGCAGGTGGTTAGATTGCAGCAGAATTTGCAGTTAGTCAGGGGGTCCTTGGGAACCCAAAAATGTTTTTTTTACCTCCAATTTCTAATTTACATGTGCAATGAACAACCTATCCTTGCAGACAGTGAGCTTGCAATAAAATATGTCATATACTCACTTTTATTGCCAGCGGTTTAGACCTTAATGGCTGTGTGTTGTGTTATTTTGAGGGGACAGCAAATTTACACTGTTATACAAGCTGTACACTCACTACTTTACATTGTAGCAAAGTGTCATTTCTTCAATGTTGTCACATGAAAAGTTATAATCAAATATTTACAAAAATGTGAGGGGCGTGTATATGTATATACAGTATATGTTCACAACGTTACGGTAGTATGTCGTTTGCTTTGAATTTGCATTGATTTTTGACCGACAGACTTGGATTCACTTCGAAGCATAGGTCAGATTCAGATTGCACCGCTCTCATTCATGTGACTGCCAGAGCTGCTGGACCTATCAAAAGTTCAGCTTTCTCTATGTGCTTTACAAAAAGTAATTTCCGATGACATGTACAAATTGTGATCAAGTTTATGTTTTTACATACGATTTAAATCTGTGAGTTTGACCTATAACTAATTAGGTGACTACTTTTTGCAACGCAATGGGTGTCTGTCACGTTATGTATAGCCATAGATTGTATAATATAGCTTCCAATGGCTGTAGTGGAGCCGTGCGCATGTGTCCTGAATGCCACACTAATCGCTATTTGAGTTGGGGAGCACGTCCTCGATAGAGTGCCCGTGGTCGAAAGTAGACACAAAAGTATTCTGTATGGTTTTTTTAATTTCAGAAACAGTAGGTAACACAATTTCTAAGTTTTAGGAAGTACAGTATTGACTATCGAGTTTTTTTTACTATGGATCGCTGGAAAGGTAGAGTTGCTCTCGTTACCGGAGCTTCGGTTGGAATTGGAGCAGCTATATGCAAGGCTCTAGTCCAGCAAGGAATGAAGGTTATCGGCTGTGCCAGGGATGTCGAGAAGATAGAGGTGGGGCTCGTGATAGTGTTATTTGAAAGCCTACTCTCTAGTTGTTTAAATTATTTCAGCTGTAATAGGTATGGTAGGATTCTGCAAGATGGTCAGAGACAATTATGAATGCATTTAGGACAATACCAATTGATGTGATGTCATAGCTGTGGTATTTGGTCTCATATATCCTCAGTTTGTAATGTATATTATTACATTAAGGAAAGAACACCTATATTCAGTATCTGAGTTTCACCAGACGTCTACACTTCTAGAGGGGCCAACAAGTAAAACATTGACAAAGTCACCTGCATTCTGTCACAAGAGTTACATCACCTTTTTATTGACCAGGGCCTATGACTGCAAACTGCTTAATTACTTTTATGACTTGCACACAGTATAATCATATAAGGGGGAAAAGTCTGTGTTTTAATAGTTATTAAGCACATTTATTTCTAATTCTTTCCAGATGGTGCTTTAACTTCTCTTGTCTCTTGATTACAGAAACTAGCAGCAGAGTGTGAGTGTGCTGGACACAGTGGCTCCCTGATTCCCTATAGATGTGACCTGTCAAATGAAGTGGACATCCTTTCCATGTTCTCTGCCATCAAGACACTGCATCAAGGAGTGGATGTGTGCATTAACAATGCTGGCCTGGCCCACCCAGAGTCACTGTTGAGTGGCAAAACGGATGGCTGGAGAGCAATGATTGATGTAGGTGTCTCTGTCGGTGACCTAGGGTTTATGTCACCAGCCAAACATATTCATTGTTAAAATACAACTTTAGTCATGTAGATGTGCTCATTTAAAGTGACTAAGAGTAATTGTTGTCTATTTTCTATGTCATGCTCGGCAACCTTTTCAAAGCATTTTTTTATTGATGTATGTTTCAATCTTACCATGTTTCCTATAAATAACAAACAAGAATTTGCACACATTCTGTTTCTTGAATTCACGTAATGAATGAATGTATTTTGTAGGTGAACATCCTTGCATTGACTATCTGCACACGTGAGGCATACAAGTCTATGAGGGAGAGAAGTGTGGATGATGGAAACATTGTTAATATTAACAGGTACCATTAATATATCTTTTAGATACATTGGTGGGCAATCATCTTTTCTCTTATACTTATATATCTACGAATATTTTCTAAATACCTTAAAAATCTATTAGATTGGCAAAACTGCATAACCATTTCTTAGGAAAATTCAATTGAAATCAAATCTAACTTTATTCATATAGCGCATTTAAAAGAAATGGATACGGTGTTCTGTGTGGCATAGTGGCTAAGTTGCTGCATTGCAGGGCAGTCTGTGTCATGATAGTCAGTGGTTTAAGCCTGACTTTGGGTTCTCTTGTCTTTCCCCGGACCTCCTACACTAGGCAGCGCAAATTGGCAAAGCGATTTTATTCATCCCCTGTTTTAGGAGTAAAAGGGGATGCATAAAAATTGACTGCTAGTATAAAAAAATCGAAATATTACTTGGATATGACAAAATGGTTAAAAAGGCAAGTATTGCTAATACAATGGTAAAGCACCCGTTTAGAAGCATTTTTCAACATGTCAATTGTAATAGGCTAATGATGAAAGCATACATTAGCTCTCCGTATTGGTCTGCCTGAGAAAAGGATGGAGATATTTGTCACATTTTGGATGTGGGCTTAAATTAATGTAGGAATTTAAAATCATGTGTTTAGCACTGGCTGGTTGCATCAAAAACTAGAGAATTAAAATGTGCTATGTTTCTCTCTTTGGACCTTCTCATCACAAACCCACAGTTACAAATCAATCCTTGAGCTTTCTAAATCCCAAAATATCTGACTGGGTCCTAACACGAACTGCTGTTTTTAAATAATGACATTGACTTTTGGGGGGGGATTTAGAATTGTCCCCGAAAACCCAAAACTGTTTTTGCAATGATGACAGTCAAAAACCTGTGTGGATTCATTCCTCCAGTGTCAACCTTTATGTGAAGAAACCACCACCAATATATTTTACTAATGTGGACAGATACTTTCTTTGGAAAATCACAAATTGGTACCAACCGTATACTCTTTTCCTATAGTATGAGTGGACATCGTGTAGTTCACAGTGCTGATACACACTTCTATAGTGCTACCAAGTATGCTGTGACTGCCTTGACTGAGGGGCTACGGCAGGAGCTACGAGAGGCAAACACACACATACGAGCCACGGTATATTTTCACTTCCCAGTCTTCTTTTTTTCATTTGCTTTTACCTTGTACAAGCCTGATGGAGTAGCTCACTAATTGGTTAGGCTCTCCCCTCACCTGGCATTCTAGGTACTAATTATGCTCTAATTGAAGGGAAAGACCAAAAACCACCATACACTAGGCCCTCCATGGAAGGGTTTGAGGACCGCTGACCTAGTTATTCTCCTGATCCCAGCTATCCAGTCCTGAAGTCTACTAATTTATCATATTGACAAAATTCTATAACATAACGATAGTGTAAACAATGTGTTTATTTTTTGCAACGTTGTAGAATATCAGGCCATTTTTTCCTAATGACGACAGGTTTTATGAAAATATTTTAGCACAATGCATTTGTCTCCTGTAAAACCCGGTGTTTCTGAATTCCTTTGGACAGTCTATATCTCCTGGTATGGTGGAAACAGAATTTGCATTTAGGCTTCACATTCTCCATCCAGAAAAGGCTGCTGCTAGCTATGAAAATATGAAGGTAAGAATTAACAATGACCAGTATATTTGTACTGTCTACATAGTAGGCTATAGTATTCAGTTTGAATGTCTAAGGCTATGTCAGAATTCTACTGCCTTCCTACAGTGTTTGGAAGCAGTTGATATTGCCAGTGCTGTAACATATGTCTTAGGGACACCGCCACATGTTAACGTAAGTCGATCTGATGTATTTCTCAGTGGGAAATTGTGCTGTTGCAATGTGCTCTACACACTAATCACTATGCTTTTGGAATGGATGAGGGAAAAGCTTTCCGTCATTTAATAAATTACAACTATATATCTCTTCATGTCTAGATTGGAGATGTTCAAATGCGACCTGTGGAGCAAGTGTCGTAATGCAGTCCTGAGGTCCGAGTCTCACACACCTTGATATAATCCCTGAATGCATTAAAAGAATTATTCTGAAAAGAAGTTTGAAAGCAAGTGGGTGGAGTTTATGAGGTGATGTTGGACCTGTGAAAAAAAGAAAGAAATGCACACTACTTTGAATCATACTTCCAATATTATTTACACTAAATGTGCATAAACACTAGCAAACTCTATAATTGTTATGCTATTTGTATAATGCTTAGAAATTAATGTGTTTTCTAAATTAAAGTTGCTTCAAATGTATTTGTGTAAAGTGCCTATAAAAATGTACAACCCATTTGTGCTAGTATCTAACTTTTATGTACACAACGTAGTACTCCACACTTAAGGAGGATTGTTGTATTATTGTAAAGTTAAATTCTTTACACATGTCAAGAATATTATTTGGCGTTAAAGGTGCTGGTAGTGGTACTGAGAAAGCTATCAAGTGCCCACTGACTACAGCTTTTAAGAAACCGTAACAAAAAGTGTTTTAACAGGAACCATATCAAATCTCTGTATACAAAATTGGTAAAAACCTTTCGCTACATTCATCTGTAGTTACTGCAAAGGATCCCACCAATATTAACTTGCGGTGAGACTTATGTTTATATGATATTACAGTATTGTTTCTGTCATTTAATTTCACAAGAAAACGAAACGTTTTCCAACATAATATTTGAACGTTGTAGATGTAGTCTTTATAAAAGCAACTGAAATAAATAAGCATAACCCAAACCAAGAAGTAGGAAAGGGCAATGCAAATCCATGCAAGTTTTGCACTCAACAAACCCAAGCAGAGCTGTGATAACCTAAGACGTGCGTCGTCTGGCTTCACTCAAGAGTTTAAGAGATTCTCCACTCCAGTCCTGGAAATTTGCTTGGGACTAGCTACCTAATAAATATTTGTTGTTGAGAAATGTATGCATTTTAATTTACATATCCCGCTTGCTCCTGTCGCGTGCCACAGAGCAGAGGTATGTACTGTTACTTGAGCTGTACTGTTGGAGTCAGCCAGCTGTTTCTGCCAGCGGTGTTATTGTAGCTAGTAGAGAAGCTATCTTAGCTCGGTAGCCTTCACTTCCCTGTTAGGGCAGCGGGCTAGCTACTGTTATTGCTGCAGTAGATAAAAAGGTTATGCATATCCAGTATTCTTTAGTTCGCTTACGCAACATTTGAATATTTTCACAGTTCTAGGTATAATGGTATTTATAATCAAAATCTCTATTGTAGATGTTTCGCAATGTCCATGTTCAATTATTATACGTTTGTATCCTTATCAGCCATTACTGACAGCCGATGCAGTTGAGTTTTACCTAGGCTTGACATGTACTGTATTTAAACGGCTGCGATGTGCAACAATAGCTATCTTTTTTCTCCAAAAGAATAGATGTCTTAGCCTATGTAATCACAACTCATTTCCCATAATCTTCATTTTTTAGCAAGCTAATGAAAACTGTTATTTATAATCTCCTAAACAGCGCTTGTAACATGGATTTCATCGAGAGTGAAGCAGTGGAGTCAGAGGAGGAATTTAAGGAGGAGGCCACCGAGAAAAACGCTCTCCAAGCTGCAGACCAATGTAATCTATGCTCTGTACTGCATGTAAATCATCTGGGGCCTCATTTATAAACGTGGCGTGCGCACAAACGATGTACGCAGCTCCCTACGCAAAAATTGAGTTTTAAAAAGCAAACTTCAAGGAAAAATGACTGCGGTGAAGTTAGAAATATATTAAAGATTCGGACTTTGATCGTCAATAGCTCCTCAATGTAACTAGCCAAAGAGAAACAAATTACATTTTCTAAATCTGCCCACGATAGCCAACAAGCAAAAACAAATTCATTTCCCCTTTCATTAAAAGGGGAAAAAACGACTAATGGCTGAGTTGCGGTGAATTTTCAGCCAAGGGATGCATTGTGAATGTGGTGTTACCAGAAGAAATTGTCAATTTCTTTGAAACTAAGTAATATTGACATATCAAAACAAAATTAAATAGCTCAGGGTACTGTGCCTTACCATGCATTTTATTATTATTTGCATTTTGGTAAATTATGTACCTACCCTACCCTGAAAAAAATATTTCATTGATCCAACTTAAAAAGTTTAGATTAATAAATCACACCTATATTTTGTATGCTTACCCAACGTAAAATAAATACATTTGTTGAACCCATGATTTTTAGGTTGTCCCAATAAATGTATTTCAGTTTGTTTCAACATGTATTTTTTAAGTTGTTCATCACAGCCAATAATTACATTTACGTTGAGCCAATGTAAATCGTCAAATTTGTCACATTTGCATACCTCCCAGCACGCTTTCCTAAGGAAATGTGGCAGCCACCAATTTTTGAGTGTTTACAGTTTTGATACCACTCTGACAGTCACTTGAAGATTGTATTTTTACTAATTAGAAAGATATATCCAACTGGTAGAACATCCAGAAGCTGTAATATTTTATCACCCACAACTTGCAATGATAAGAACTGCAATGGTGACTTAGTTTTTTACAAGATTAGCTATTTGCGCATTGTAACTACACAGACAGGAACACACTTCTCAGTAATGGTTGCAATAAATTAAACCACTTACAGTTCATATTAGGATTAAAAAGTAAATATTATAATAATTATTTAATTATTAAACAAAGTAATTGAAACATGAATACATAAAGCAGAACATATATTACAACAAACAATTCTTAAAAAGAGGAAGTGCTGAATAGCATGAGTCAAGATGAAATCTTTAGGTTTGCACTTCCCAGGCAATTTTAATTTCGTCTGAATTAAAAATTATAGGCTACACAATGAACTCATATTATTTTAA
>JACXGM010013784.1:0-22686 GCA_016801145.1 Umbra pygmaea | reverse complement strand
CACCCATATAGACTGCAATTCCCTTAAATACTCCAGTGATAGCATTAGTGTTTCAACAGCTCTTAACCTGAAGCCACCAGTTAAGTCAAGAACAGCTGGTTGCATGTCTTGAAAGTGACAGCCCCAGTAGGGGACTGGACATGGCAAGTGATCGCCTCAACTCTGGAGTGCCCCTAGTCGACCCACAGCGGCAGTCCTGGAAGGCTCCGGAAGAGATTTTAACCATGAGCTGTTCAGCACAGCAAGGTTCTGCTCCCCCCATGGCGAGCCCAGCACTGAGCATCACACTACAGATAAGTCCTGTAGCGGTTCCCCCCGGGACACTGTGTGAAGCCTATTACCCCCTGGGGCCACTGTCCTTAGCTTTGGCACGCGTTGCTGTAATAGTGTGTGCACCTTATGACCCTGGAGAACATCTTCAAACACGTTTCTGTCCATTCATAAAGAAAAGCTTGTGATGATCTGTTGTTTTGTTGGTGCCTCACTGACTACGTTGTGTCTGTTTCAGTTGTGCTGTCTAGCGAGGATGAGGAGGAAGGGCCTTCTTCGGAGTGTCCCAGGCTGAAGACCCCACCCAGGCAGTGTCCACCTCACCAGAAGCAGCCGGTTTCCAAACAGGTAGGAGAGGTCTCAGGGATGGAACATCCACTCGGTTCACTGGCCTTTCAACGGTTCTATTCACTTTAACTACGTAGAATTGGCAATATGCAGTTCTAATTCTATAGCTTCTTAGGCAAATAACGTGTTGTCTGGTTTTGAAAAAGAAATGAGGCTTTGACACGGTGAGAAGGAGAATTTGCATGCAGAAATAAATCGTAGGATTAGTTAAGGACTGCGGCAGTTGACATATTTGGACATGTAGGTCAGACCTGGTGAAGATAATATGTAAGCCTCTGTATCACAGCTGAGGTATTCCAGCTCTTGTCTGCTGTAACACATGTAGGTGTTTAGCTTGAGGACAGTGGGCATTGTGATATCATGTCTAGTGCTGTTGAATTATAAGCACGGAAAGCCGTCTGGTTAAGTAGAAGCAGAGAACTCGTTAAGAACGCCCAGGTTTGTTTAAAGGTACCGTTAAGGAACACATGCAACCCCCCTCTTCTTTTACCATCTTGAACAGAGCTTTCTGGCTACATTACGTCTGTAGATGCCAGATAATTATATAGATGGAGGAGCCTAGCTGAACAGTGTCTATCTTAAATAATTAATTTCAGCATTGTGTTTCACCTGACACTAACTAGTTGCTCTATAACAATGCATGACTTCAAACACTTTTTACGTGGCCATTCGTTAATTTGTTCTATCGACAGTTTGTAAGCAGCGGACGTTATGTTTTTAACAAAGATATGAATGATTTCACTGTGCCCACTTTTCTTCAGAATTAAAAGTAGTTGGTTTGCTCACAATTGTTGTTCTTTCTTTTTTATTCTGCCATAGAAAAACAAACGATTCGGCTAGATTGACTTCATCAGTGATGTACAAAAATAATTCTATTTTCAAACATTTTTTCTAGATGACAATATTACAGGTGAATCTTCATCACCTATTCTTTGTTCATAGTCTGCCAATTCACAATTAACAAGCAATTATCAAACATAACAATTAACACTCAATTAAAATGTACCATTACTAACATATGAGTAAGTGTGTTAGACATACAGCTTTTATAGAACATAATGATAGTAGCTATTTGTTCTGAATGTAGCAATTTTTGAGGAAACCATATCGATTTCAGGCTTGAAGGAAACACTTCAGGGTAGCCCCGCCCACTTCCCTGAAGGACAAGCCTAAAGCCCATTCTGAGTACGGATATGGATACTCAGTTCATCCCCATTTGTTATGTCATATTTGAACTTCATACAAGGTAATCTAATGGTTTTCTTGCAAGACTGGATCTTATAGCAAGGCAATGAGGTGTAGTTATTCATTTAGTCCCTGTGGTGACATGGTGTTTGTGTGTCCACATGGCTTCTCTTTTAAGTAAAGTTTCTAGAATTAGATTTATATATCACTGATGAAGGCAACCTACTGTAGCAGACATGTTTGTTTTTCTGCGGCTTTGGTGCCATTTTTTAGTATGGCAAAATAAAAATGCAAGAACGACAATTGTGTGTGAACCATTTACTTTTTCGTTCTGAAGATTGACAAAGGTTTTTACGCGCCAAGAGGGACAGTTAAGTAATTGGGGAGAGCGCAAAGGCAACTTTTTTATTGCCACTCTTCTTCACTTTGACAGGCTGTGGATGAAGAGAATGTCACGGGGTCACAACCCCTGCCACCTATCATGGAGTTGTCCTTCTGGAAGTTGCATGCAGGCGTCATCCAAGCAAAGGCCAATGGAAACCTGGTGGTAAGTAGCTCCAGCTAGTTCTGATTGTCTATCTGCTTGCTCTCTTTTCTGGTTTGCATGGTTCTTGTGCAATGCATGTTTAACTCAGTTACAGCCTGCAGAAGAGGAAAATGCAAAAAACTAGTTATGCATCCTCCAATGTCCTGGTTTCATAATGTACCCAGCTCGGTTCACCTCTTTTCTTTCCTCACCTCATTCCAGATCTGTCCTCTTAATGTGATTGGCACATCTCAAGTTGTTATCCATGGTTTTTATTTTAATAAAGGACACGTGTTTTCCAACATCGTAACGGGTCCTTCACCAAATAGGGCATATAACGTGGTCCCGCATGTGTGATCAATGGAGGAGAGTTGGAATAAATCAAATGTCACTGCTGTGATTGTTGAAAGCCTAATACTTTTGAAAAATAGTTGTACCTTTGGTGGGGTCTCTAAAACCTGCACGCCAGACTCACGCTGTAACAACAAAATCCAACTGAAGACCATGACGGTTAAAACACTGGCAGTTTGATAAATGCCCCAGTTTCCTTCAAACTCCCATCAAGTCTATTCAATGGGGCGTGCAAGCGATTTAAAAGCACATTGTGTTTGTGCTCCTTTTACGTGCAATTAGGGAATAGTGTTACACTAATGGCAGGGCACTGAAGTGAATTAAAGCATGCCAAGCGCGGTTGAGAGCTGTTGCTTCGTCACTGGGTTAGTGTGTCAGACTGCTGTGGGTTTTCCAACGAGGGCAGCATGACAACAGGGAATTCCCCATTGCGTATTTGGTTGTATTCATTTATTTTTCCTGCTTTCGTCAAATCTTTGTCATCAACAACTGTTTTGAAACAGGATGTTTATTATTCTGTTTATTTGAATGGCGATCATGGCAACCGTGTTAAATATGTCCAGCGTGACAGCCTACCTGTCCATTGAGATCACGAAGAACGGTTTGTTTCAAATTCGACATTACAAAGTATCATGGGCAGCAAATGTTGAGTTACTTCACAAATACACTCTGAATACACCGTGCACAAAAAAATCATCAAAATAGTAAAAGAAGACAGTAACTTCAAAATGTATATTTTGAAAATGCATTGGGAGGAGGTTAACATATTTGTGATCCGGTATCTGAGCCTGGGCCCGTCGTGCTCTCCTTCGTATTTACACCCAGCAGGAAGGGTGCTTCGTAATAACCCTGCTCTGGAGTTCTCTCTAATCAGCTAGTGTATTCATCCGTCCGTCCTCCCCTTCTGTTAGGTACTTCCTGTAATTACAGCTCCTCAGTTTCTCCCTCGCTAATAAAGTTATATCTTCCTCTTTTTTTTTTTATAGGTAACAGACGACGGCATCACTTTACCGCTGAAAGGTAATCAGTTGTGAATGTGGCAGTCTTATGTAGTGTGTGTGTGTGTGTGTGTGTGTGGAGTTTGACCATGCCTGATGATCAGATGGTAAAAGTGTCCACTGCAACTTGTGGGGTGACATCACCGCGTTGGTGTTTTCATCTTCACCTCACCATTGCAAACCGCTGTGTGATGCCTGAGTCCCATGCAAACAGCTTTTGGCATTAGGATGGGGATATGGATGTGGTGTCCACTTTTCCTTGCCTCAGTTGGCATTGGGCGGCATGGCATCATACTCTTGGAAATGTTATCTTAGCAGTCAGGTGAACACGGCGCTGTCACAGAGTGAATGCTAGCCTGTTTGCCCCAATTTGATTTGCCAGCTGATTGTATGTCAATGTCATGGCCAATCCATTATGCTTGATGAGAAGAATTTAAGTTGGTAAGACCACAAGCATATCTGGTACCTGTTTAGAGCAAGTCAACCGATTGTTTTTACAGTGCTGCGCTAAACTCCATTATGTACAGTGATTTAATTCAAGCCTGATGTACTCTGAGGTAAAGCCATCTTTAATCCTCTTGTTTATTGTCACTCTTGCCTAGTCTCCGTGCGGTTGTTTACTCTGGTTCAGCAGGCAAGTACTTTGTTCAACTGTCTGCAAGGCTGTACGTGCACACATAAACACATAGACATGTTGTTCTCCGGACGGGGTTAAAGCGCTCAGCTTAGGGTTCTATTTATTCTCGGCGACAGTAGGCCATACTGATTCGCACATGACTCTTTTCACACCGGTTGACTGCAGGTGCATTTGTGTATCCTACAAGCGTGATAAGACGCTTATGTTGAGCGGGAAGTGTTAAGATAGCGGGAGCAAGATGTGCTAGTATCTTCTTGGTCTTTGAACTCTCTTCTTAACCCCTGACAGCCTTTTCCAGCACATTGGTGTAAGACTGTTTAAAGAAAAGATGATGTAGAAATATCAACAACATATTCTAAAAAAAACACTCCCCAGTAAACAGTGTGTGATGATGTCAGAGTGACGCACCAATCACCAACCTTCTGGTCCAACAGATTCCAGGGTGACGTCAGAGGAGGAAGGGGTGTCCGTGAGCCTGGTGGCATCCCAGCTCCGGGGGTACGGGGTTTGGGACGGGGGTCTGGCCCAGGGCGGGAGTCTGTTCCAGGACTGTCCCGGACGAGGCGCCCCCTTCCTGCTCTTCTTCTGGGTGTCCGATGCGCAGGCCAACCTGGTACAGACTGAGCTCTCACCTCTCCACCCCATCACGCTCCCTGGTAAGACGAACTGCTAAATACTAGTGTTGGCTCCACATTACCTGAGGGAGCTCACGTGAACTAAAAATCTCAGTGTGACATCCCCAGGTGAAAATGTAAAGCAACAAACAAAAAGGAAATCTGATTAAATTATATATTATTTTTGATGGGGAGAATTTTCTAGATGGGGAGAAACGGCTGCTTGGAAAATGGCAACCTGGATAAATTTAGGATTAGCGTTTAATTTAAAACGGGTGGAATAATTCTGTTCGAAGTTCAGTTGAGCTGTAATGGTCAACAGAAAAAATAACATCAATAAGTTCTGTGTATAAAAGCTGAAGAAAGGACAGGACGTGGAATAGTGGAGTTTCCCTGTACGTTTGACCAGTTACTGAGTATTAGTGGGATCACAACGTATTAGGCTTCACATGGTTGGAAGGAATATTGTTATCAGCTTCCCACGTGTTTAACGATGCAGTCATGTGTGCTCTCGTCTGGTTCGTAGGTCAGGCCTGTCCGTTCCTCCTTCTGGTGCTCAGTGAACAGCTGGGTGATCTGCAGGCTGCTCTGCTGGCCTCCATGCTGGACGTAGACGCCTTCCGCCAGGGCCGCTCCCATGACCTAAAGAGCCCCCTGTCCTGGGCAGATGGCCTGGCACTGATACACAGCTGCCCCCAGGACACCCACCTCCTCACCCTGTTAGGGCAGAGCCCGGGGGCTGACCCAGGGACCACACAGGTCAGTGTAGTCCATCAGACGATGTAGGTGCCCCACCCAACTATACCTCCGTCTAGTATAGCCATCCTTATTGTTATCTGTCTGTCTATCTTACTGACTGTCGTTCAGCTCTAATGAAGTTATCGTTTCTAAAGTACGGTCCTAGAATATTTAATATATTTAGGTCATGCTGCTTTACTACAGAGGCCAAAACAAACCCACAGCGTGCGGGTGGCCCCTGACACTGTTCTGTCGAAGTCTCTTCATTGAGGGCAAATGGAATGATTGGGATGGCTGGTTACATACACCCTGTTAGCTGGGGTTGGGATCTCCTCAACCATGTGCAGAAGTGAGGTTGCTCTCGACACGCATTGCATGGAAGAAGGAAGGAATAACAGGCAATCAGAAAGGCACATGTATGTGGGTGTGTGTGGTTCAGGAAGGCCCAGGGACATTGGGTTTATGGAGCCAGCTGGCAGAGACAAAAGTAGGCCACATTGTTGGGAGTCTTTACGAGTTGGCTTCATCTGTGAACACAGCTTGTCTGTTCAACACACACATACTTCGTGTTATCATCCCTTCATTGTCAGAGCAGAGTTTATTGTCTTGATTTGATCAGTTGTAAACCCTTAGAGATTTAACCAGTTTTTTTTTCCTTCATAAATGTCTGAAGCGTTTCAGTGGGAGGAACAATGTCTCCCGGGTGATTCTGTAATTGATTCCTGTTTTGTTCTTGATCCAATCAGTCCAGCCCGACCCGACCCAGAGGGAGTCTCAGAAGCCAAGGCCGTTATTCTACACAGCATGGCCTGCTGCCTACCAGGTGAGTCTAGTATAGAGCTGCGGACCAATACGTTGATATGAATGGTTTTAAATGTATATGCTTTTAGTATTAGTTGTTGGTATTGTTTATATGGAAACCCTTTGGTTTCTCCATTATCAGGTTGATCCAGTACCCACCACTTCCTTCCAAAGGACGCATCACCGTGACAACGGAGGACCTTGACTGCCTTGACATTGGCCAGTTCCTCAATGATGTCATCATCGACTTCTACCTGAAGTGGGTTCCAGTGGTCTGCCTGTTGGTCTATTTTCTCCTTACATTTTAACATCCAAGCCATTTTGCAGACCCAGCTGTAATCAGGGGTATCCACTCGGCCCAGTCAACTAAGCACAGTGAAACTCTCAGTTTGACTCCAAGAGGACATGTGTGATCATCCTGCAGTTGATAGTCTATTAACCTTTATTTGTCCAGGGTAGTCAAACTGAGACAGAGTCTCTTTCACAGTTGTGCCCTGCGATACAACAACATCAAATAGTATAAAAACAAATGCCAAGTAACTAAAACAGAATAAAATTATAAAAGCAATAGAATTTACATAAAAAACACACAATAAAACCAGACTTTAAAATAAATAATCACAGTTAACAATAAAAAGGTAATTTAACAGACATTTCAAATTGCCTACAGGAATTTAAACCTCTAGCTTAACAAGACCTGATCTTGGGCTTCGAATATCCATTCAATATCGAATATCCAACCAAATTTTCCTCAGTACTGCGCTTTTGCTGAAGACAAAAGTAGGCCACGTTGTTGGGAGTCTTTACGAGTTGGCTTTTGCTGTCTTGTGTCACATACTCAAAGTAAATTTTTGCTGCTTTAGGCAGCTACGGTAGCTACATACATAATGAAGAACACACTGATGGTAAACAGTCAACTTAGCTAGGTTTATTGTAGCTAAGGTAGCTAGCTGAGTTAGGGTTGCATCCTTGAATTAACTCATTTAACTTAACAGTATTTTCATTGTTGTGCAAACTTTATAAAAGCCCTGGTTCAAATAACAAATCATTAATGACAAATCTCATTAGCATACAAATTAGTAACGATTCAATAACTGTCACTAAATGTAATTTATTTGTAATTTCACATCTTAAATTATAATAAATGTGACTGAGTTTTTCTTATTGTTAGTACTGCTTCATATTTGATGTCCCCCTTACTTTATACAGTTGTGTTCGAAATGATAGCAGTCTGTTCAAAAAAGTGAGTAAAGCTCACAATCCTTATAATAGCTTTTATTTCCACACACACAGTTGCATTGGGAACACTGCACATTCTATTCCAAATTTAAAACAAAAACTCTATCAAATTTGTTATTACTTACGGCGAAAGAAAGAAGTGAAGAAAAAGGAATGCTAGGCAGTTCAAAATAAATAGCAGTATCTGCATTTGTCTTTACAAACTCAAAACATTTACTGTATAAACTGAAAAATGCTTGAAGATTTAGCCGTCCTGTGAATACAACTTTCAGTTTTATAACCACGGTTTCTGAGAACAGCTTCACATCTGTGTTGCATGGAGTCAACCAACTTCTGGCACCTTTGAAGAGGTATTCTAGCCCAGTACGATTGGACTACATTCCACTGTTCCTGTACTTTTCTTGGTTTTGCCTCAGAAACAGCATTTTTTATGTCATTCCAAAAGTTTTCTATTGGATTAAGGTCCAGGGATTGGGTTTGCCACTCCATAACGTTAATCTTGTTGGTCTGGAACCAAGATGCTGCTTGCTTACTTGTTGGGGGTTGTTGTATTGTTAGAACACCCATTTCAAGGGCAGTTCCTCTTCGGCATAAGGCAAAATGACCTCTTGAAGTATTTTGGTGTATTCAAACTGATCCCTGGTATGCAATAAAAAGGCCCGACACCATAGTATGAGAAATACTGCCATGTCATGATGCTTGCGCCACCATGCTTTACTGTCTTCATAGTGAACTGTGGCTTGAACTCAGTGTTTGAGGGTCATTTGACAAACAGTCTGCGGCCCATAGACTCAATGAGAACAAGCTTGCTTTCTTCAGTCCACAAAATGTTGTGCCATTTTTCTTTAGGCTAGTCACTGTTTTGTTTGGCATATTTTAACCTTTTCTGCACATGTCATTTTTTGAAAAAATAAAATAAAATTCACAAATGCACACAAAATTCATAAATACACACACAATTCAGAAAGGCAAACAAAATTTACAAATGCACACAAGATTCAGAAATGCACAGAACACGATTCAGAAATGTATTTCTGATGCACACACAACTAAAACTTTGTGTAGGGGCAACATGTAGGCAGTTTTCCAACTTGGTTTTACCCCAGAGGTCAACGTGAGATGAACAATATATTAGCATTTTCTCAAAAAGATTGCCTGCTGCAACAAAGGGATTGTTAAAAACATTGACAATGGCATTCTTGTCAGTAATGAGATCAGTGACCACCACCTGTTTTGGCTGGGTTTTGTACATATTGGTCTTTAGTAAATTTTACTAAAGACCAATTTTTTTGCTGGATTTCCATAACAATCATTTAGAGTAGTCATGTAGTAATCTGATTTTGCCTTCCTAAAAAGCATTTCTCAGCTGGCTGAAAATGAGCCGTTCCAAGCTAGAATCTGTTTCTCTAGCCTTAGCCCGTGCCACATCTCTTTTACGAATATTATCCGATATGTCTGAATTGAACCATTGGTGTGAACTGTTCCTCACCTTAACCTTAATGTATGGAGCGTGCTTATCTGCAATGCTATTAAAGATACTAATAAATCGCTATAAAGGTTCATGAATATTAGAAATATAGTCAAGATTATTACGGTCAAGATCCTGTTTAACAGCTCGTTGAAGTTTCTAAAATTGCTTTTAGTGATACTGTGGGATTTGTCCCTGTACACTTTGAAATCTCTAACACATGCAATAGGGCAGTGGTCACTGACTGGAAATACTCAACTAGCTTTATATTTATCAGGTTCATTCATTAAAATATAATCTATCAAAGTGGACTTCGTTAAACTTTAGGTTTGTGCAAAAATCTTTAAAACTGACTGACTGTGACTCCCAGTTCAAGTTAAAATCCCCTAGGATAATAACTTCATTAGCTAAAAGAGTGTCAAAAAATTCAGTAAGATGTTTATCTTTGCAGAAGGTGGACGATATACTCCAACAATCTTAATTTTAAGAGTCAATGCTAACAGCTCAAATCTATTAGGAATTAAGACATTTCTTATCAGCGCAATAGAGTGGGGATTTCAAACAAAATCACACGCTACCACTACTCATTCTATCAGCTCTAAAACATTATAGCCAAATAAACCCTTGTACTGACCCTTCACCCTAACATAAACCTGAACTTAAACCTAAACGCTAATCTTATATCAGATTGCATGGTGTCTGGCCCGTGAGCCAGCCCTCATTTCTAAAGCACCTCCCTGCTCCCACAGGCATCTGCTCCTTGAGCGGGCCCCTGGCTCCCTGGCCCATTACTAAAGCACCTCCCTGCTCCCTCAGGTACCTGCTCCTGGAGCTGGCCCCTGGCTCCCTGGGCCATTTCCAAAACACCTCCCTGCTCCCTCAGGTACCTGCTCCTGGAGCGGGCCCCTGGCTCCCTGGCCCATTTCTAAATCACCTCCCTGCTCCCTCAGGTACCTGCTCCTGGAGCTGGCCCCTGGCTCCCTGGCCCATTTCTAAAGCACCTCCCTGCTCCCTCAGGTACCTGCTCCTGGAGCGGGCCCCTGGCTCCCTGGCCGAGCGATGTCACGTCTTCAGCAGCTTCTTCTACAAGCAGCTGACCCGCCGGGACACGTCAATGGAGGAGGCGGCCGCCATCCCGTAAGGAGCTCAGCGTCTTCCAGCGGCTAAGTGGGCGGCTCGTCTCAGCTGAGGACATATAATAGCCGTTTTTCTTTCTCCATGCTTGATAAAATGCGATTCGGATTGACATCTGAATTGAATGAAGAATGTGCAACGGTTTAATGTTCCATTTTAGTGCTGGATCTAAAGCATGCTCTAGCTATACAGAACAAAGACTGATGGATACATCTGTAGCTGTTAGTAATGTATAGTTCTAATTGTGTTTCAAAGTGTTCCTCTCATACTAGGGTACTTTAGCTAAAGTTTTTGTCCTGTCTTCTCAGGGATCGTGACAGAAGGCACCAACGAGTCAGAACATGGACCCGCCATGTCGACATCTTCACCAAGGACTACCTCTTTGTGCCTGTAAATCATGGGTAAGGGTTCGACAGACACACACACATTACTGCAATAACAGTCTTTTAGTTGTTAAACACACACAGCCAATACATGGACCCCATACCAGCACCGCTTCGCCTAACAGAGGAAAGTCTTTGTGAGAAGTAGCAGATACCCCCTGTGCCCAATTCGCGCGTGCTGGCCCAGCCCTGCCTGTGTCTCGCCACATTACGCTCCCTTACTTCAGCCCACTCTACCGCCCCCATGAGTGTGACAGTGACGCTCAAAGAGAGGGGAAATTACAGTGAAGTAGAGCAGTGTTTCTATGGAAGGGAAAGCCACCGACCAAGTTCTGATGAATGGAAGTGGCCTGAGCTGTCTGTTTCAATATTTTATTGGCCATACATACACTTTAAAGCAGATTGTTTTGCGGCTGTAATGGATCGAGTCTCTGTTCGTCTGTCCAAAGCCGCTGGGCTGTTGGTCGGGCTTTGAGCCCATTGGGCGATTGTGGAACAGCCTCTGCCGGTCAAGCTTGACGGAGACAAGAGCACGGTATGTTTACCCTAATTCACACAGGCTGAATTATGGCTGGAGATTGATGATGGTCGGCATGGAGTTCTTCAACATGTTGAGGCCTACAACTCCCCACTGCTTTTCAGAACCACAGGAGTAGAGTCCCCTTTTACACATACAAAGTTTTGTCAAAAGGGCTTCTTTCCCTCCATCAGTACCCCTGGTCCCTTGGCTGTAATTTGCTTTAACAACAAGCTGCTATCAGATTACATTATTTTAAATGAAACAGTCGTTTCTTTTTATTAAAAACTGTTTTCAATAAGCAGTTCTAGAGTAATCTCAAAAAATAAAAGCAGCAATGATGATATCTTGTTAACTGAAGCGTAGCTGGAAAATGAGCTAAAGTTCCTGGTCCAGTTATGGATTTCTATCACAACACAGTGTGTTCTGTTCCAATGAAAGAGACTGCGGCTGGGCCAGAGTTGTTGGAGGAGGGACACCCACTATGTACAGAACCCGGCTGCGTTGTGTATAGGGATGTGCAATTAACCGGTACTTATAAAGTACCCCGGTACCAGACATTCAAAATGGTGATATACTAGTATTTTACATATTTTGAAACTCAATTAAAATATTGCTTAAAAAATGCATCTTTCTGTTTGTTGGAAGGAAAAGAGCAAAACGTCTGGCAACATCTAATCCATTGGAAAATAAATTCTGTGATTTTAAGTGGGCGTTCCTATTGCCCTGTGAGAATGTGTTTGTATAGAAATGTGTGAGAGAGTGGAAGCCAGCTACTTAAAGAGATTGGCGATGCAATGCAATCAGTATCGCGGGAAAGCCTGGTGCTCGTAGTAAAGCTAAGTACTTCGCTTCCAAGCCAAATGATAAAGAGGAACCACAAAACATTGCAGCACCAGTTTGTAAAATGTGTTTAAATGTTTGTCACAAATGGGGCAAGACTAAACCTCTCAAAGCATATGTCTGACAGACATTAACAGATATATAAAAATGTAGATACAAATATCTGTTCAGTTTAATATGTCTACTGCAATTGTACACATCACACATTTTAATTTGCTCATGAAATAAGTCCCAGTTTTACAGATTTCTGACCAGTCGTATTCCCGTATTCACCAAAAGCGCCACCTGGGCAATAAGGCAGGGAGGTCAGCTTACATTGAAAAGTTTGA
Organism: Umbra pygmaea; assembly: GCA_016801145.1. Taxonomy (NCBI): domain Eukaryota; kingdom Metazoa; phylum Chordata; class Actinopteri; order Esociformes; family Umbridae; genus Umbra; species Umbra pygmaea. The sequence goes on along the minus strand of JACXGM010013784.1, from coordinate 10,305 downwards.
TCGCCACAGGTAGGCACTTTCACACCAGCACAGCCACAAATGCACGCATTCCAATCCTGTGAATTATTAGGTAATATCGGGCCTATTGAAAAACAATCATGTTTTCTCTGTGCACAAAATGCACAAATATTAAATTTAACTTTTTCGATTGGAACTATGAAATAACTATAGAAAACCATGTTTAGTGTTATGCTCATGTGGTTTGATTATTCGTAATTCAATTAGAAAATTTGAATAAATATTACATGAAAGCCAAATATACAGTTGTGTTGGAAATAATAACGGTGAGTTCAAAAAATTTAGCTCACAATCCTTATAATAGCTTTATTTCCATAGATGCAAATGCATTGGGAACACTCCAAAGTCTATTCCATATCAAAACATGAATAATTTTTTAAAATATGTTTTGACATTTGCTATTACTTACAGAAAGTGAAGTTTTATATGTATCTGGGCTTCATGGTGGTTTTTGTGAGATTGTAGTAGATATCAAGGATGATTACAGTTTAGAATTGTTACCATTTGACACTCCAAAGAGCTGAGTGTTCCTGTGAGCTCTGTAGCATGTCATAATTGAATCTGAAATCGATCTCTTTTTGATTGATGTTGCCATGGTTACGGTCACCGTTATTGTGCTCGCTTGGACGGAAGTGCACTAGACCTTCACTTTACTCTTAAACAAAAGCATTTAGAACACACATACAACTTTATGAAAAGTTCCATCTGTACACTGATGTTCAACTTTCTATATTCTCCAACCTACCGTACCATTGTATCGCAGCCTTGTACTCTAAATGGTTAGAACATGTACTGCTTAAGACAAAAACCTGAACATATTTCATCAAGTAGTTCTCCTCAACCTGTTTAAGATGTTAGTTAGTTTAAATTTTTTACCAGGCAAGTTGAGTGTAAACACTTTCTCATTTGCAGGAACGGCCTGAGGAGAAGGGAGGAGAGGGGAATGAATGAGCCAATTGAGAGATAGGGATGATTAGGTTGCCATGATGGTTTGAGGGCCAGATAGGAAATGTGTCCAGGACACCGGGGTTAACACTTCTATTCTTACGAATAGTGCCATGGGATCTTTAGTGAAAACAGAGCATCAGTACACCCTTTTAACATCCCATCCAAAAGACGGCACCCTACGCAGTGCAGATTTCCCCATCACTGCCTTGGGGCATTGGGAATGATTTTTAGACCAGAGGGAAGAGTGCCCCCTACTGGCCCTCCAATACCACTTCCAGCAGCATTGGTCTCCCATCCAGGGACTGACCAGGCCCGACCCTGCTTAGCTTTAGAAGCAAACCAGCAGTGGAATACAGGGTGCTATGCTGCTGGCTGTTGTGTAGATGTGTGGCAGATGTGTACACCATTTCTAAAGGTCGGGATATACCTGAGTTGTGTTGCCCATTGAATCACTTATCTACGAAAAGAAGATGCTGTGATAACATACATTCCTTTGGGAAAAAAAGATGGGGTTTGTAGGTGATAATAGTGGATGATAGATTCTGTAAACTAGCTGTCTGCAGTGTTCACTGACCTTTTTAACATCTCACTGGAGGGAGGCCATGTTCAAGCTTGCTTCAAATCCTCCACCATCATCCTGGTCCCAAAAAGCCAAAGATCAATGGACTTAATGACTACTGACCAGTCGCCTGACCTCTGTTGTTATGAAGTCCTTTGAGTGCATTGTGCTGCCACACCTCAAAACCCTCACTGACACACACCTTGACACACTGCAGTTTGCCTACAGAGCCAGCACGTCTGTGGACGATGCAGTCAAAATGGCTCTACACTTCATAGTCATTCTGCTCATATCATGCACAGGTGGATTCCACACAACGGCCAGCTCAGTGGGCTGTGGAGCTGGCTGTGGTGCTGTATCCACCTGTTGTGGCTTTAAATCACTGCGTGGGAGTTGTCAGTTTTGCTCCCTCAAAACTTACGACATCTGTGGCAATGTGCTGTGTGATGAAAATGCACATTTTAGAGTGGCCTTTTATGAGCCTAAGGCACACCTGTGCAATAATCATGCTGTCTATTTAGCATCTTGATGTGCCACACCTGTGAGGTGGATGGATTAACTCGGCAAAGAAGAAGTGCTCACTAACACAGATTTAAACAGATTTGTGATACATTTTTGAGGAAAATAGGCCTTTTGTTTACACAGAAAAAGTCTTCGACCTTTGAGTTCAGCTCATGATAAAGTGGGGCAAAAACAAAAGTGTTGCGTTTATATTTTTGTTCAGTGTATTTTGTAATATACCTTATTTTACTAGTATGCATACTGTATGTATATCATAGTAGTGTACCGTTTTGGGTGAATTACCTTTTCAATACAATCATGACAAACATTTTTCACATTTAAATTCCATTAATAACACTTCGAACATTGCAAGCAAATGATTGCCATGCTTTTGTTATATTATCAAATGTTTTTGGCAGTTTGTATTCCATTGAACTGTTAATCATGTTTAATTAAGAATAGAAGCAGAAAAACACAATATTGATTTGCCATACATTCAGAATTGTGAGAATTGTAAGAATCACAACACATATCGTATCGGCACAAAAGTATCGTGATAAAAATCGGATCATGAGGTCCCTTGCAATTTCTAGCCCTAGTTTTGGAATGGATTTTGTATCGGAACAACCCTAGTTGAGTATGCCATCTACTTTAATATACTCGTTGGGTTATCTCTTCACCCGCTGAAAACACATGCTGCTGTTTAAAGCGAAGGCCCTCAGACCATCACTAGTTGACTCTTACATCCATTTTCTAGAGCCCACTGGTTCCTGGTGGTTATCTGTTTCCCCGGCCTGGAACGGCCCCTGCATGAGGAGTGGTCCAGCCCAGTTGGGGTGGGGGACAGCGGGGAAAAGAGGAAGCGCGAGGCCCAGGCTTCAGCAGGGCCTTCTCCAGAGGCCAGTAACCCAAAAACGAAAAACGGAGCAGGTGCGTTGAACATCCCTAATGCATTGCGTGCTTGTGTTGTTTACACACTTTGCTTCTCATTAAATAAGCAATCTTGGCAGAATCTCTTTTTTGGCTCTCCTGGGCTTGTAATTTAGTATTCCCAATTGGACGTGTTTGTGTTCACACATTTTGTGAAACTCTAATTATGTAATTACCATTCAGTTAGCTACTTTCGTATTTTGCCACAATATTGTTCAATAGCAGCTCGAGGGCCTTTAAATCTGCCATGTCAGACTGTTAAAACTGTGATGGGGCTGAATTGGTTTGGGAATAGGTTCTCTTCTCAAATAATTTGGGATTAGGGTGTGTTCTAGCTATAACTGGGTGGGCCATTTGTGCGTGCACATGCATTACAGAGTCCCAACTGCAAATGGAAATAGATGTGATTGGCGGAGAGGCTGTAACACAGCTCTAGCGTGCCCTAAATATCGTGCCAACAGAAAAAAAGCAGAGCATTTATATTATGTAATTACACCAAAGAACAAAATAAACAGTGACTAAACATTAAGGGTTGTATTAAAAATTGTGTGCCTGCACGCACGTGACATGCTTTATGGACAATCGGTGTAGACTAACAGTGAACTGCTTGCTTCCTTACATTTCTAACAATGTAGAATTAGAAAGTAAGAGTGAGAGAGCGAATACAAATTAGACAATATTTTTCTGTGTGCATTCAGGTGGGTTAGTGGGAGACAAACAGAAACCTACATTGAGGCCTCACAACACACCGGTAAATATCACCCTGTTTTTAACAATTCAGAACAATTACTTTTTCAATTTAATGATTTTAGCTCGGCAACATGCTAATTGAAATGTTCCTCTTTTATTTTGAAGGAATGTACACAAGACGGTTGTCAGCGGAAGACCATCGTTAAGAAGTGAGTTGATGATGGCTGTATTGAATGTACTGATCCCTCTCCTGCAGAGTTTAATATGCCTGGGTTGATCTGTCCACAGGCCCTGTATTCTGGTCATGGACTCCTTGAAACTCTCTTACCACGAACACATTGACAAGCTATTGAGGGAGTGAGTACTCCTGTCCGTCTTGTTTGTGTTTCTTTGTCTATTTAGGTGTGCCTAACAAAACGTACATTAAATTCTCTGGCATTCTCAGTTACCTGCATGTGGAGTGGCAGGTGCGTAGAGGAACCCCTCGGGACTTCACTGTAGACAGCATGAAGAGTTCCTACTGTAAAGTCCCCCTACAGGACAACAGCAGCGATTGCGGCCTCTACCTCCTGCAGTATGCAGAGAGCTTTCTACAGGTACAGTCCCCCTCCCACTCCAACCTCACCTAGTTTAGAAGCAAGCTAACATGAACCACTTTTAGTTGGCAGTTTCCTGTCTGTCATGGTCTACGTTGCTTATTAAATCATAATTATACAATAACGATCACCTTACATGATAAAAAATAGCGGGGAAGTATTTTGTAATTCTACAATATACCGCCCTAATCCGAACATCTCATTGGCTCACTAACTTCCTTCAGAACCCGGTGGTGCACTTTGACCTCCCTCTGAACTTAGAGCACTGGTTTCCGCGACAACGTGTGTGGAGGAAAAGGAAGGAGATCCGAAACCTGGTCCTTGAGCTACACAGTCGCCAAAGCAACGGGGAGAGCAGCAGGTAGCCATCGTAGCTAGCGTTCCTCTGTCCCTGGCCAGCTTTGCGCTACTTCTACGATACCCCTACACTGTGAAGGCCTTTTATTTAAAAAATAAAGTTTAGTACATTTGAGTGTATGCAATTTTTTTCTATTTATACTATATTTGTATATTGTACAATTTTATAAAGTTTCACAAGATGTTTGTCACTTCATGTGCAATATTATAGTATGTTTACTTGAATGAAACTGTTAATTTATATATTTTTTGTTTTTATCTTATAACAGAGAGCATTTGAAAATTTAACTATGGTAGTTACACCTGGAAATGGGTTCCTATTATAATCTAAAGTTGAACTAACATCCACACAACTGCTTTTATGTTCCTTTTCTGGTACAACATCCTTATTTCACACATACAGTAAACAACACTAATTATCCAATAGAATATTGCTAATGTATTCCTTTTTATTTGGGCTGTTGTTTCTGCTTACTCATAAATTACTTGTATGCTTTTGATTGTTTGCAGCTGGTAAATAATAGTGGCACTGCAACTAACAAGTAAAGATGTTGGCAAATATTTTAGTTTGGTCTCCACATGCTGTAGCCATTTAGCTTGTTAATATGAAACAATTTTCCAGTGTAGATCATTGAGTAAGAGTAGAAAATAGCCACTTTTGCGATAATTAAAGCTAAAAAACCCCCTTTCTGCTGATGGCATGCTTGAACTAAATTCCTGCTTATGTTTGAGCTGTTTGAAACTCTAAAAACCTGCCTGGAAGATTCTGTAATAAATGAGAAATAATATTGTGCACATGAAGGGACCATGTTTCATTTGATATCCATTTGGCTTTCTGTTTTCACAGCATGAATATTGACTCAAAGTGTGTTTATGATGATGTGTTCTTCTAATGTGCTCTACCGTCATTTCACAAGAGACCGCTAGACAAAAGAATCCTGTCATCACAGATTTTTGGGAGGCAATTCCTGATAATTAAACACAATTATATTTATTTGGGGGCAGTTAATGTTTTACAGTTTTTTTTTACTCTTAGTCTGATTTGTACTTAAACATATGTAGTTAATAGGGTTAAGTTGTTACAATATCCATTTGGATAATTTGGATCATTCTCATAGTAATATCCACAGCATGGGGTACTGTGACAGACCTCCCCCCTAAAAAAATAAAAATAATATTACAATTTATTTTCCAACCTATCTACATTACAGAGAACTACCCCATATAGTTTCAAATAGGTATACAATTCCACTGTATAAAAATGCTGCAATTTGGAGACTACAATCTGTATCATAGATAATGTTATCTTCTTTACTAGAATTTTGTTTACTAATGATTGTTGTGGGGACTGGCTTTAAGGGTTCCTAACAATGAAAAAAGAAAATTATGTTTGTCCAATCTTTAGCCTGCAGAATACCATAAGTAATATGTTGTCGTTGAATCTGGAGATAAAGCTGTCATGTTTTTTATTTTCGAGATCTGGCATTTTATACGTTTTATACATTGTTTCTTATATAAACTGTCATAGAAGTTTGTTCAATGTAGGCAGGGGCTCAGACCACTGGACCACCCTATATGCCTCTGTATGCTGTTATTATTTTCTGGAGGTCAAAGTTTGCACCGTGTGGGTGGAACAGCCCGGAAACCAATCAGCAATGTCAACCAAGACTGGAATCGCAGAATGCTGGGCATATGGCTGCACCTCTGATGGGAAGAGGATTTGAGAGCTGCGGGCTCTGGCCTTGATTCATTAAGAGGGTGTTTCAAATTAAAGGAATTCTCCTATACAGTGCACTACTTTCCACCAAAGCCCTATGCATACTGGTCAAAACTAGTGTACTATTAAGTGAATAGGGTACGTCTGCTGGAATTCGCGGGCTGAGGGAGCGATTAATCCCCAGAGTATTAGCAAGGTCTCCCACAGGGGCTGAGCAGGATTACTACTCATTACCTGTATAAGAATGCTAGTTATTTTATTACCTAGCGGATCAGTGGGGGTCGCCTGCTGGAAGCTTTCATAGGCTTGAGTAACATGACTTTTGTTACAGTAAACTGTAGCCTATATTACAGTAAAATTTAAACCATAATAGTTTTGAATGCTGTGGCCCATTGCCAGCTATAATGAAATTCATATTTAGGTATTGAGAGATTGTAGATTACTCATCTGATAAGAACTAACTTGATTCCAGGCTCAACAACACTGGGCCAAGGTATTCTTAAAATCACAGCATTTACATAATCAATTAACTATTAATGACAGAATTGTTAAGTAAAGTTATAACTCAACTCTACACGTTCACAGTTGGAATGGAATGGAGGGTGGGGTCTTGAGCCAGAAGCCAAGAGTGGTGGTTTAGTTCCGGGCGCCTGGCTGCCTGACTATATTTTAAATGGCACATGTTCATCTTCACTCTACTTTCGTCTAGTTAGTGCACTAGATTGTAAATAGGGTAGCATTTGGGCTGATGTCTCTCGTAGGTGAGAGGTGATGAATTAACAGCATTCCACTAGGGGCAACAGAAGAGCTAATCTGAGACGGACTGCAAGATTAGACAGATTTAGTGCTTCAGACAAAGATGGTCAACTAACCTTTTAATAGAAAACCAGCTTCCTGTGCTTGTGGAAATTATTTCCACACTGAGACACAGCTTTTATTTTGAAAGTACAAGGTTTATAAATTGGCTCAGTGTCTATGTGCTGATCTAGGAACAGGTCCATTCAATATAATCAATAGGTCAAAACATGATTCTACATCAGCACACTATGAATACTAGTTGCAATGTATTGCAGAACTGTACGGTTACGTTTGTCCTTCCATAATCTAATTCACCTCTGTGAGCATGTCTTTGTAGTACAGCTCTTATCTTAGAGGGCAGTATTTTGCCTTGCAGGTCGGAGGCGTTATCTTGTTAGTTGGATGGGGGCCCAGAACAAATGGAGACACTGGCTCAGCTGCTGATTACTTTATCCAATGAACGATGTCTACCAGTGTTTATTCACCGTTGACGTAACATCCCTGATCATCCTCTGAGTAAATGTGCAACTTTGGCAAGGCATTTTCTATGTAACCAAAGCCAAAACATTCTCACCAGAGATAGATGTAAACAGACTACTTGGCTTGCTTGATAGCCGCTTTCTCTTTCACCTCACCACCACAGGCCCCTTCTCTTATCTCTAAGACTGCATGCAAGGATATGTATCAAGTAATGAATAGATGTGTTGGTGTGTGATAGGTCTCTGTTCAATGAAAAGCCCAGAAACATGCACGCCTTATTCCAAACCCTTGCCCTTAAGCAAAGACTTCAGAATAGGGTGTCTTCAGAATAAAAACACAATTTGTTGTTTTTGTGAAGACTTTTTTGTGTTTTGTTTAATTATTTTGTATTGACAGGACAGGAGGAATCAAAAAAGTCAGAGAGACAGGCAGGGGGAGACAGGGAGGAAAAGCACAGACAGTGCCTGAGCCGGGCCTCATACCGCCTTCGCCAGGACATGTTATCCAGAGTCTAGACCACTACACCAACTCTGGCACCCGAACACAAGTTTGCCAACACAGCAAGTGCATTTGTGCTTTTACGTTGTTGTTATAAACTACAGCTGTAATTTACATTTTCTTTACCATCATTACCACCATTTTCACCATTACACAGATTTTTCACAAGTTAAACAACTATACACTATTGGACTAAGGTCTTGCAGAGCCACCACTAAAGCCTACCAAAGAGGATTACGAAGCAGGAAAAAAACATAGCCAAAGTCCCATCTGCTTACCTGAGCAAGGCTAGGGAGCTGTCTTCAGCACTGCAGCCACAGCCGGTTACACTGGGTGGGTAGCCCAGCCCCACAGAAATAATCAAAGCTATCGGGCGATTTTTGCAGCATGCTATTAAGTGGATGGAGATTAGATAAAACTCACATGTTGAGGAACTGAGAAGGATATAGAACTTTTCATCTGAATTGGGGTTACACCTTGGGTATTTCGAAAATGCCATGTCTGTCAAGGAAATGTGTTCTGTGGGTTTTCGGTGCCTTCCTTCTGACAGGATACGTTGATATTTCCACAGGTACGTACAACGCAACGTTTATGGATGATTCTGATTTGACCTCTGACCAAGTGCACATTTCTAATGCAGACATTTGTGATTGACTTTTACAGAGGCATCTCATGGGCAGCTGGAGTCAGATACAGGGCTGGAGACTATGGCCCACCAGTCAGACGGAGGAAGAGACTTTGTTCATAGAAGAAAGCGGAATATTCTTTTTCCAAGTGGAGTGAAACTTTGTTCACAAGTAACAGTGGACCAAGCAGTAGAAAACCACCTGAAATACTTTCACCAGCGAAGTAAGCTTTGTCACTATTGTATGCCATTTTCACTAGGGATTCACCTACAGACTTTAAATTGTTTTTCTTTGTTGTGTATGTAGTAGTAGTCTACATCCTTTTTATTACATGGACATTTGTTAGTGTGTTTTACATGTTTGATGTGCTTTTATAACGCTAACACCCAAATGAACAAACATGAAAGCATATGCCTCTTATCAAATTTAATTGGGAATGAAAAGGTGTTGCTAACCATAAATGTGTTAGGGCACTGTAGTCACCTCCAAAATGAACTATGCAGCACCCAGCACTCCAGTCTCTAGAGCTCAATGTTCATTCTAGATCACGGATATTAGCTGTACAATACAATCCTGTCCTTCCATTCTCTATGAATCTTTTCTTTAAACCATTGGTTCGGAATATTGTTGGTAACTTAAAGAGACATAACAAGACAGTCAACTACAGCAAGTCACCGTTAGTCATGGAATATAGAGATAATGGATAAAGAAGTCACTCAGTGGAAGTTGTGAAACGTGCTAGCTCATTAAATCTGTTTTGATGTCAACTGATTCAGACGGGTAAGTGACAGGTCTCAGGTGAGGCCAGACAGTGAGTCTGGCACCTGACAACCTTGCACTAGATTGCCCGCCTGCCAGTTTAACTAAAGCATGTGGTGCTCCACCTGGGTAAGCTTAGGGAGAATTCCCCAGTCCTCTGTCTGAACCTTGCCTTGCTACCGAAATAGTCCTTCCCTAGAGTCTAGACATTGATCAGATCAACCCTGCTGCCAGGAAAATATGAGAGCCTACAGCCTTGCTCCTGCTAGCTCCCCTACCAAGGGCTTTCTGTTTGTCCTCAGCCATGAAACCAAACGCGGTCTAATGTGGCTCTAGCATATTGAAATAAAGAATGGGATTCTTTGGCTACTTTTTTGTTGATGTTCCAGTGCAGGGGCAGTGGTACACTGGGGAAAGTGTGTGCAGTGCACCATGTCTAAAACTGAATAGCAATTTTAATGTCAGTTGTGGTGGTAAAATTGTGATGCTGTCTGGAACGTGAGAGTCTATATGTTTATGGATCAAACAATGACCTCACATTTCCAAGAGTGCCTTCATTTTTCATGGCTGTCATTTGGAGCGATTGTTCCTGTCAGTATTGCTGGTATAAATTTCTACGAAATGGCAATGTTTGTTTTGGTTGCCGTGTGCTTGTACTACGGAGCTTTGTTTAACTCCAAATTGAAATTGCCCTACAAATAAATCTGATATTGTTCCCGACAACGTGTCAGAGTGCAGCCTCTGTATGTCACATGTGAACCAGAATGATGGTCAATTCCCTTTTATTACTGTCCTTTCTAGAAGGACACTATTATTATGTGATTGAAA
>JACXGM010013783.1:0-14287 GCA_016801145.1 Umbra pygmaea | reverse complement strand
CTTAATGTGGCTCGGGAAAAGGACGTTTGGGGTCCCCTGCTAGAGCTGCTGCCCCCGCGACCCGATCCCGGATAAGCGGACAAAAATGGATGGATGGATGATGAGTGCTATTATTTTGAAGGAAAATCCGAGTTTGTGTTGCTGGCATAAGTGTTGCAAGACGAACGGTTCTTGCATATAGCTAGTGCCGGCTCTAACTGAGCTCATGCTGAAAATGTGACTTGTCGCATATGTGACTTCACTCCCCGAAGCAAAAAATATATTTTTACTAAGGTAAGTTACAAAAATACTAAAGCACAGTGATTTGGATAAGTAACTTTAATTTGATTACTGGTTCGGAAATAGTAACGCGTTAGATTACTCGTTACTGAAAAAAGTTGTCAGATTAGAGAATGCGTTACTTACCGGCATCACTGTATATAATTTTATTGGTTTTCAGTGTTTATGCCACTGTGAAAGCATAGTAAGCTATATAAGTATACTCGTTGTCCACTCGCTTCAACTGTTCACCTGCAACGTCATTATATGTATGTTTCCCGGAGTGTCTACAATAAACAACCATCTATTTTCATTTACCATCTACCTGCCTGAGTCTCCCTCTCTGTACACCACACCTTACCATGACAATAAATATACACTGGAAGTAGACTTGTCCTTATAAAATAGAATTATTCTCATGAAAGTGTTAAGGTTTGTATTTTCTTGTATTTTTGTGTTTATATTTTCTTGTATTTTTATTCAATTGTTTTGTATTTTTTATTCCAATTTTCTTGTACTTTTTATTCAGATTTTCTTGTAATATTTATTTGTGTTATTTTCTTCCAGCCAGGAGAAAGGTGGGAGATCCCGAAAACTGTAGGTGTGATTACCTCTGTGTATACCCGCCATGCCTTGGTATTTTCTCCCTCAGAAAACCCCTTGGGCAGCCCACTGGCAGGGCTTTGTGAAAACAGTTGTCCCCTTTGTTGTATTTGGTATTGAACAATGGCTCAATTGTGTGTGAATACAAAAAATCCTTGACACCCAGGGCATTTAAAGTGTCCGATAAATCTTACAAGTAAAAACACATTGACATTAAATCAACAGGATTTTTGAGATGCATTGGTCTGGACATAATGGGTGTGTAGTTCTAGAAACTATGTGCCTTGTTTGAAGACATTCTTAGGACAATGTTTTAGATGATCTGTCTACTATACGTCCTTTAATACATTTATTGTACTGTTCTTCTCAGTGGCGTAAGACCATCATAATGGGCCCCTGTGCAGAGCTCTCAGGTAGAGTCCAAGGGCTCAGATCACAAAGCTGCGGGCAGAATGTGCTCACAATGTGAATGTGAAAACACATAGAAATAGAATAAATAGAAAGGCCATTGAACTGCTTGACATGGTCATTTGGTTAATCCACAACAAAATGGCGATTGTTGTTAGTTGTCACTGTGACAACATGTGAATCGGTTTAATGTGGAAGTAGGCCGCTAGATCTTTGCAATGGAATGGTACACGTAAAAATGGCTGATGCTCTGACCATTCTGCTACATTGATTTCAATTGGAATGGCCTTTCTTTTCATTCCATTTCTATGGGTAAACAAGACTGGTGTTCAACAGTACATCTATCGATCCCAGCATGCAGGACCCTGTCTGCAAATATATAGCGATCCCATGTTTTAAAATGGTTTGATATTGGAAAGACAACAAGAAACACTGTGTCTTTCATATTGACCTGAATTAACCTTCATCACTGTGGATCACTGATTATTTTTTCAGAGGCTTTCAAATTTAACTCTGGTTAGCAGGTTTTAAAGGATTTAGAGGACAGGACTCACTGTATTTGCTGCTGATGTTAAATCAGGTTCCAGATACAATGAAAGATTTCAAAAAGTGTTATCGAATTTTTAAAAATTTTAGTTTTGTTCTTTTCCCTATATAATGTCCAAACAAAATATTGGTTTATCTGTAAGAAATAAAATAATACCAAAAGTAAAAGTAATGTTAATTTTCTCTGCTTGTCACGTATGGGCCACAAGCTTTGTTCTAGGTATTGTGGAGCACTATGGTGTTGAATATGGAGCTCTAGTGAAATAAGATACATGGTCACCAGGGAGAATCGTTATTCTGTAAAGGAAAGTGCCTCTGCACTTACTGTAGCCCACTACATCACCTACAATGTGAAAATGTAAAATAATAACTGTAGCAATGTTATATTGTTGGAATTGCAGTAGTGTTGTCCTTTTGGTACTTGCTAAGTGCACACTTGTCAATGTGCCCAGCTTGGCTCCTCTGAAGTGCACACTTGTTTTCTCTTAGCTTGAGTGTTTCGTCAAATGTTGACGTGAGCCGAACATCACTTTCGCACTTGTAAGTTTGCTTTCCATCATTAATTCAACACCAGTTAAAATGGAAAGTGTTACACACATACACTTACAGTACATTTATACAGACACGCACACACACATGCACACACACACTGAAAGAGTATTTCTTGCCATCCACTTTTGCTTTGTCATGGTATTTGCACTCATCGGCAAAATATTTATTGCAACAGTGAAAATAGATGAATCATTTACGAGCAGTCAAGTTTCCTTTGGAACATTTAATAATGTGCCACATCTGAATATCTAAACACTGTTATGTAGGATGCATCTCTGTGAATTCACTTCAACATCCATGATCCCAATCAGACACCCAACTCTGTAGTGTTGTGATGTACAGATAGGATAATGGCACCCTATAGCATTGAAGTATATATGTAGCTTTTGTCAGCCAGGAGCTCATTTTAAAGGTTTAGGAAATACTAGTTGGCAGGCCTAACAATGAGTACTCGACTATTATAGTTTTGGAGTGTATCAATCAATCAAATTTATTTAATAAGCCCTTTTTACAACAGCAGTTGTCACAATGTGCTTTGACAGACACCCGGCCCGAGACCCCCAAAAGCAAGCAACACAAGTGATGCACTTGTGTTGCTTGCATTACATGTTACACAAGTTTAGGGTCAAACTTGTGTAACATGTAATGTTTAATAGAAGCAATTACAGTATAGTCCACGTAGAATTTATAATGACATGCAATCAACAAGGAGTATCATTGTATTTTTTCAGAACAACTCAAATAAGGCCTGAAATTGTACTGTACGCTGTGTGACATTTCCCATCACACGTGCTCCACCTCAGTGCCTCTATTCTACATGCGAGTCATACAGTAGAAAAACAAGAATTGATTAGCCTCAGGAAAACTACCTGTAACGCACACTCTGCGCTTTGAAATGTGCGTTATGATTGCAATCAAACCCAACCCTCCCTAGTGAAAGTGAGGAGGATGTTGTGAGAAACATCGGCTGATTCTACTAACGGCTTCCTTCGATTTCTTTTGTGGGTCATAGACCTCTCGATATTAGTAGGGAAGATGTGATTGGCATGGTATATCTGAGAAGGGAGAGCCGAAAAAGAGGAGTAGGAAGACCGAAGTGTGACATTGACTTTTGATTAGTGCACGTCTGCTTCAGGGTGTGAGGTCAAGTAAGGCTGCAGACATTTTTCTCAGCTTCCCTCACTCGTTCTCTCGCTTCCTGTCCCTGTCGGCATCCTTTTAGCCAACAACTGAGCCTGAAAGGTCCTGCTGGGTTTCAGGGAAATTTCTCTAGGGCATTCGTACAACACTTTATTCCCTGTCTGAAATGCTAGCTGAAATATTCTGGGTCTTTTTCCCTTGTATTGTTGTTCATGCAATGGCAATGGAGCACTGAGGTTGAAGTGTGAAGACGCCTTTTATATTCAACTTTGCCACAGCAGAAGCAACATTTTAACAGACTCCTCTGACAAAATTGAAATGGCCTGAGTTCTGCTTGGGTTGTGACAATTATTGTGAAATTCCTTCTCTTATACACCAATCAGCCATAACATTATGACCATCTGTCTAATGTTGAGTAGGTCCCCCCTTTGCTGACAAAATAGCAGCCCCAACTACAACAAACTGTGATGCACTGTGTTCTGACACCTTTCTATCAGAACCAGCATTAACGTTCAGCAATTTGAGCTACAGTAGCTCGTCTTTTCGATCGGACCACATGGGCCAGCCTTCGCTGGCTGCCCAAAACCATGTCACTGGTTCACCGCTTTTCCTTCCCTGGATCACTTTTGATAGGTACTGACCACTGCAGATCTGAAACACCCCACAAGAGCTACAGTTTTGGAGTTGACCCAGTCATCTAGCCGTCACAATTTGGCCCTCGTCAAAGTCGCTGATTGGTGTAAAAAACCCTTTTCTTCCCTTTTGTCTGCCCTCCTCACGCTTTCTATCTTATCTACAGCTTTCAGAATTTACATCTTTATTCACTTTTTTCTTATCTGTTAGTAAAGGATAGCAGCTGTATCTATTCAGTCATTCATGCACATTTTCATTAGTTTCTTCTGTCAACCCGATGGCTTTGTTCTGTTGTCTTTCCCAGTTGTTCTAAAGTATATTCCCTGCTTTGTGACCTAGAGAATGGGAATGTAATTGCCATATGAATGAACTGAGCTTCATTAACTTAAACACATGCAGTAGAATCTAAATAAAGGTGTGCTGCCAGTAACAAGATGTTCACCTACTCCCCATGTTGAGGAGAGAGTTCTGGTAAGAATTGGGTATAATCCTGCTTGCAGTGTGGATTCAGGAATGTTTGTGGTAATGTCTGTCCTCTTGTTCAATGTTGCATTCTGGGTAGATGCCAAAGCTGAAGACTGTTGCTATGGTAATCAGAGAACTTTTGACCCAGAGCTAATAGGTGGGCTTGGGATGTTTTTATGTTCACTTGTAACCTAAACTGGTAAAACTCTGGTTTAGTAACATAAACAGGTACATCTCTGGAACTGGTAACCTAAACAGGTAGATCTCTGGAACTGGTAACCTAAATAGGTAGATTAAATGATGCCTGAAGCTAAATATCTGGATTTAAAAAGAACCAAACATAGATACAGTATATTTTAATAGTTTTGTGTCTGGGTTTAAATCTTGACATAGGTTTATAATTCATAGATACTTGGAGAGGAGCAATAACAACAATAAAACAATATCAACAATAAAATGTACCTGTTGAGAGATTGAGAGAAGACATTTTTTTTGTTTGAGGAATCCATTAAAACTGTGTCAGATTCAAGATATACTGGTAGTTAATATCTGGACACGCTCAGAGACATGAACAAATAAAATATTCTTCTTTCTCTCTGTTATCATTTCACTGTGCTAAATGAATGCAAATGACTATCATATTTTTCAAACCAACTCCGCTTGTCTTTTATGCTCTCTCTTTCTCTCTTCAGGTTGACAGGACCGAGGTGATCCGTAGCTCCATCAGCCCCACCTTCTCTAAAGTCTTCACCCTGGACTTCTACTTCGAGGAGGTGCAGCGGCTACGATATGAGCTCTATGACATCAGCAGCAGCCACAACGGTATCAAGGAGGCTGACTTCCTGGGTGGGATGGAGTGCACACTGGGACAGGTGGGCTTCTACTGTGGTTGCACGCTAAATCCGACATGATGCTAATGCTTTTATAAATGCAATGTACCTCCTTGAATTGTGGGTGCATGACACAACCTTTCTGCATTGGACTGACCTGGTTACATTGTATAAAATGGCTGATTGTAATAGTTTCAAATGTGATAACTGTAACAAATCACTTCTCCAGAGTAAAAGAACAATGTTTATTTTTGTAAAACAGTTATCTTCCCAAGGCAAAAGTACAGACAGTATCCAAGGCAGACTCATAAACACAACACAGCAGGGTTCAGGCCAGAATAGCAAACACAAGAGTATAGGCTAAGGTACAAAAGAGATTATCCAAGGCAGAAATATGTCAAAGTCAAAGCTGAGGTCAAAACCGGAACAACAAGACAATAATATAATGCTCAGTAGGGAATGAAATGAATACTCACAATACCTCACAAGGAGGCTATGGATGTGTGTGGCTTATATACAACATGGAGTGAGCAGGTGTGGTAAATCAGGATAATTGAGTCCGGGTATGGGATCTGTAGTTCTGAGGAGGCATGACTAGGGAAGCTGTAGTACTGTGAAAGGGAACAGGAAATGTTACAGAGTCCGGGTATGGGAAATGTAGTTCTTTGGAGACCTGACTAGGGAAGCTGTAGTCCACAGGAAGTAGAACTGGTGACTGGGAATTGTAGTTCTGAGCAGCATTGACCAAGGAAGTGGCTGTTTCCATGGAAGGGGAACTGGGAAACGTTACAATAACCAAGACCCAAAACATGTGTCTGTTTAATCTTGTTCCCAAAACTATTCCCAAAACATTTAAATGTTTGGCTCTAGATGTGGACTTGTTTGTCTCCCCCATAGAAATAATATGGATAGAAAGGGCATTGAGCTGGTCATTTGATTGAATTGGAATGGCATTTCTAATCATTATATTTCTATGGTCGCCCCCTACTGCAATGGAGACAGTTAAAACTATCTCTCTGAGTTTTTAAAACTCTTTTATTTTATTTATTTTTACAACAATTGCATATAATGTACATTGTTTACATTTCAGCCTGCAAACACAAGTAAAAGCATTCAGATCTTTCCCTGTCATTGTGGCAAAAAAAGAATGAATTCAAAGTCAAGAGACCAAGTAACCAACCCTGCCTTTCGTTATCGTATAGGTTTGGGAAACCCTTTGTTAGACTATGTAAGAGTGTGTGGCTTTTCCCTCTCTTTTTCAAGACTATGGTGTAACTAAGTCAGAGCTATATTTAGACCAGGTTGTTAAAAGCAGGTGGCAGCAGCTCTATAGCCTGTTCAGACTGTTTCTTTACACAAGTCTGACATACCCTCTTTCCTACCTCCATCACATATTATTTCCCTTAAAGTAAAGCAATGATATGGTTTAAGTGTCAAAAAGACCATTGACTACTGGGCAGTGAAGCATCTTTTACAACAACCATTTACCCCTACAGGGGACCTCTCCGTTCCTGTAATGTTTGCATAGTCCGCTGCCACTGAAATTTCACACCATGTGCAAATAGCGATAAGGCCAGTAATTAAATAATGTCAGACGATCATTAAGAGTGTCTCACTACATGCCTGTGTCGGCTGAAACAGTTGATGCCTGGCCAATAGAACTGGAATGATTTATTGCTTTTTATCACCAGTCGATGCAAACGGAAAACAATTCTTCCCAAGTAACCCTGCCAGATGGTCGATAGGCGGTGAGATTTCCATCTATATTGAGGAATTCTCTAGAAACCCATTTCATGTGCTATGAATTCCAATATTTTGTTTTGAGTTTGATCCCAGTTTCAAAGTATTGCTTTCTCTCACTTTTCCTTAAACCCTTGGGAGCTCTTTGTCATGGATGAGCTGTTGATTCTGTTGAACTTTTTAGTTTTGTCTGCCGGGAGACTGAAGGCGGCAGTGTGTGTCAGCTTCACATCGATGTAAATGAGAGGCACAATATAGCAACACAATTTTCCATGTTTTTTCCTACAGTTTTAAATTTTATGCTTCACACTTAATTTTCAAAATCATCGACTGTAAACATTCCAGCCGTTACTATTTTTTTACATTCACAAGACCCTTATATTGCATGTTACTTGCATAATATGATAACGTTATGCTTTCCAGCCAGTGTTTTAAGGCAACCTCATTTTTTTTTAAACTGGTGCTTATTTCTTTGTCACATTTCCCCCCCTCGGGTTCTCCTGAGTTGCTGTTGACGCTAGACATCAAGGCATGAGAGCCTCACGTGTTATCTCTGTCCAAACAGATCGTGTCCCAGAGAAAGCTCTCCAAACCGCTGCTAAAACAGGACAGTACAGTGGGCAAATCCTTCATCATGGTAAAGCCCCTATGTTACTCACTAAGCTCTCTCTATCTGTTCCTACTTTCTTATATTCTCTCTGACAGTCCTCTTACTGTACTCTCAGTGTTTGTCCCTTTCTCTTTTTCTATCTCTCTTTTCTCTCAAGGTGCCATGTAGTTCCCCATTTCATCCGCATACATCACTTCCCTATAGAATAGCACCACTCTGCCTTCACACAGGACATTCTTGCACATATTTAACATGTTTCCGGTAATAACCAGTGTGTTGTATATTAAGTAGTGTGTGTGTTACATACCGGCAGGTCACTGCTGAGGAGCTAACAGGAAATGATGACTATGTGGAACTTTCTTTCAGTGCCAGGAAACTTGATGATAAGGTAAAGCCATGACCCTACATGAACCTTGTATGCATGCACGTAAATTTGTCATAAATGTATTATGTAACAAACATCTTCATTAAAAAGGGCCTGACCTGGTCTCAGAGCAGTTGTTATACACACAGAGAATGGGAACAGCCCATTAGAGCCCATCAGTGGGATAATTCCATCAGAAACACATTACATACAGAGAACAAATCCCTCTTCAATGAGGATCTATGATCCATCCAACACCTTATTTCAGCCTGTCCTGTTGTATTGTGGGCCTAGACAACACTGGCAAGCACATGCCGATGTGAGGTGGAGACGTAAGCAGAAAGAGCCCTTCCGGACATCAATGAAAGACGATTGTTTTAGTTTTAGTTGTTTTTTCAATTCCCCATTGTCCTTGTCATTCCCAGTGTTGCTCCAGTCAGGGTGAATAAAATGAATGAAAGATGCTGGGGGTGTGGTCATGTGCGTCTCAGGGAGAGGGAGTTATGTGTGCAGAAACACTTTACATACACAATTACACTTACATACAACATTCTTGTGTGCGAGGCAGTGGGAATACAACCACCATTTATTTGTCTATGTGTACGAGCCAGGTCATTGAAGGCCTTTTTTGCTATGTAAAAAAGGAAGTTTAGCCAATTCTTTTTTTGCAACCCAGGTAAATGTTCAATGGGACGAGGAGGAACAATTAGGGTTCATGGACAGAACAACAGAACTTTCACCTTGGCTGTTGGCATATTAGAACCAGAGACCATTTGGAGACCAGTCAGAAGCCCTAAACCACTAAGTCACCCTGCCGCCCCACCTGCTACCTAATAATACACCTGGGGACCTAAGAGCCAGGAAGATAGTAGAACCTGACCAATTTACCAATGTTTTAAGCTGTTTCCAACTAGGAAAAAGGATATTTTCAGGTTTAGTATAACGAATGGTATTAGTGTTACCGTAATTTTAGGTATTCCAGCGCAAGTTTAGTGTTATACATTAGGGGTAGGTTACGTACAGGCATAAGGATTAGGTTAATGAGAGTAAGGTTTGTCTTTGGATTAGGTTCCAGTTAGGAATAGGATTTGTTTAAGGTTAAGACTTTTTCTGATCCCCACAAGGAAAACAAGACAAAGTGTGTGTGTTTTTGTTTGCGTGCATATACTGTGAGAACCAGGGAGAAATGCAATCAAAGCAAAGCAATTTGCTCTTAACTTTCCTATCAGTATCCTATCTGTATGCATTGTGTTTATAAATGATTGATTTTTGGTTTTTGGCATTGCAGATGTATTTTGATCAGAATCTTTGAGGCAAGGGTAAGGTCATTTTTCTCAGAGAGCCGGGTGTCAAATTCATTTTTCCCCGGGGAATGCATTCAGTATTCAATGAGGTCCAGAGGGCTGCACTGAAAATGTGATATTTCCTTGTGGTTGAAATGTGCCAATAATAGTCCTGATTCTTTTTTTGGAATGTTCAACATTCTCTGACTGTATAGCATTATTTAGATGACTATTAGCAAGGTGAACACAGTTAAGTATGTGTATGATTTTAGATCCATTATTAATTCCACATAGTTCAATTTAATTTTGAGTTTATTCTTATTTATTTTTTCAATTAAGGCAATACTGGCAGATCTATTGTTTTGGGATCTTAATTCTAACAGTAAATAATATGCTCATTAATAGGCCATATACTGTAATAGCATTGTATAAATTTAAAACAAAATATACCAACTCAGTCATGAATAATAATAGAAAGGTTCAACAGTCAGCTCTACGTCTTAATCAAAGTAATCAAAGAAAAGGGGATCTCTATCTGTTTAATAGCCAATAACCAACAAGAAAGATATGCACAGGGTAAACCACTATATCTGAGGTCAAGGCAGTAAGTTA
This sequence comes from Umbra pygmaea, assembly GCA_016801145.1. NCBI lineage: Eukaryota > Metazoa > Chordata > Actinopteri > Esociformes > Umbridae > Umbra > Umbra pygmaea. Next base: position 4,243 of record JACXGM010013783.1, on the reverse strand, counting down.
AACCTAACTACTGTTATCTGAGCAGACAGCCTTTAGTATTCTTCCTATATCTTAGTGCTCCTAGATGTGTGGCCTTGAATAGAACAGGGTGCATTATAATCCTGGACGTTTCCCATCCCTTATCTATAACAATCATTACAGATTGTGTGCGTAGTATTTACTGTGACTGAAGTCTTAACAGAGGTAGGAACATTGATGTTAAATGTTTTCATTGTAGTGAAGGTCTTCAGTGGTAAGGATTGAACTGAGCCATTGCTGTATTTCTTCAGCTAATTTGGCAGTACAGAGGTTTAAGCATCGTCTAGAGAATAACACGACAAACTGAGTGATACGGGTAAATCTACAAAGATACCTTAGAGGATACACACACTTTCACACACTTTCACCCCTTTAACAGTGTGTGTGTGTGTGTGTGTGTGTGTGTGTGTGTGTGTGTGTGTGTGTGTGTGTGTGTGTGCGCGCGCATAGGCTTGTTTCCTAGGTCTCATAACTGAATATTCCAGGTTGGTGTGTGTGTATGTTGGCAATGTGGTGAAGCATAGAGCAATTCCAGGGATAACCCTGCTACAGATTGCATCAAAGCATAGCTCAATGAATCAGTAAACAGGAAGAAGAGACACCACACTCCCACGGGAGCGAAACTAATATTGATAGAGAGCTAGACATTTGTATAATGTATATTTCAAGTACATTTACTTTGCACATAGTCTATTTGGCAGGAGAGTTGGAGGACGTCAGCATGTTGTTCACACTGATAAATGCATGAGCCCACTAAATATTTCTTGAAACAACTTAAGGCAATTTGTTGAGCAGCTCTACAGTTTTAGTGCCTAGAATGGTGAGGAGGTGTCACAGTTGAGTTGGTGTATGAGGAAGGGAGACCAAGCAGACAGTTGATGGTTTGTGGAGTTTAATGATAGTTCAGTCCCGGAATATTATCCAGAGTTGGAGAAATGCCAGTTTGTAGCGAGATTGCACAACGGTATATGATTTGTAGTTACTATGCTTTCAGAACAGAAACAAGTAAAAAGCGTACACATATACTCTACTGAATAAACAGGAGTGTACAACGAGTATACCTGTATACCTATGCTCTGTCGTGGCATAAACGCGGATATCGAACCCTAAAGAGCATATGCCTGATGTTCAGCTACACATTTCACAGCACACTACTTACATATCGTACCATATTCTGGAAAGACAGCAGACCAACAGCAACCATAGTAATCACACAATGAATCAATGAACCGTGCCCATTCCCTATTCCCCCAGAGCACATATAGCCACTAGTGGAACACGGCTGAAACCAATCAGCAATCTAACAGGCCAGATTAACTGATGAGACCGGAATAATGCTCTGGGGAAACAGGGGATGGCGCCACACTTCACAATATACATACATAATCAACAGTTCCTTTAACTGGCCTACAAAATGAAAGTAAATGAACTTAAATTCACATGTAGAGTCTATTTCTCAGTTCCACTGCCAAACTATTCCACTCTGGGACAGTGTGACAGGATGGAAACCACAGTAGGTATAGATGTGTATCAGTCAGCATGGCTTTATGACTAGCTGCTGTATTTCTGAAACATTGGTGCCCCCAGAAGTTATTCATTGGTGTGGCCAGATGGGACCACTGAATATCTTGCCACTACTGAATTTCAGGATGCTGTTGTAGTATATATCCTATTTGAAAACTGTCATTATGTGAAATAAGGAATCACATACTGATATACTCTGGTTTCTTATTTTTAAGTTACTAATTACCTGATGTGCATAGACTAATACCAGTACAGTTAACATTTTGAATTCTTCAGCATAAAAACATTAAGATAGTTTCTTTTTTATGGGGGGCCATAGCGGTGCCAACAATTGTATCAGAGGGGCCATGGCACCACTGTTCTAAAGCGTACTGTTTATTCCTGTCCAGGACTTCTTTAGCAAATCAGACCCCTTTTTGGAAATCTTCAGGATAAACGATGATGACTCAATACAGCTTGTTCACAGAACTGAGGTAAAACCACACATCTTTAATACACAGAACTGAGGTAAAACCACACATATTTAATACACAGAACTGAGGTAAAACCATACATCTTTAATACACAGTACTGAGGTAAAACCATACATCTTTAATACGCAGAACTGAGGTAAACAATACATCAGTAATATACAGAACTGAGGTAAAACCATTCATCTTTAATAGACAGACCTGAGGTAAAACAATACATCTTTAATACACAGAACTGAGGTAAAACTGTACATATTTAATAGACAGAACTGAAGCAAAAAAGAGTCAAAACCATACATCTTTATTACAGAGAACTGAGATAAAACCATACATCTTTAATACATAGTACTGAGGTAAAACCATACATCTTTAATACACAGAACTGAGGTAAACCATACATCTTTAATAGACAGAACTGAGGTAAAACCATTCATCTTTAATAGACAGAACTGAAGCAAAACAGAGGCAAAACCATACAGCTTTATTACAGAGAACTGAGGTAAAACCATACAACTTTAATACACCGAACTGAGGTAAACCATACATCTTTAATAGACAGAACTGAGGTAAAACCATTCATCTTTATTAGACAGATCTGAGGTAAAACCATACACCTTTAATACACAGAACTGAGGCAAAACTATTCATCTTCAATACACAGAACTGAGGTAAAGCCATACATCTTTAATAGACAGAACTGAGGTAAAACCATTCATCTTTAATAGACAGAACTGAGGTAAAACCATACATCTTTAATAGACAGAACTGAGGTAAAACCATACATCTTTATTAGACAGAACTGAGGTAAAACCATACATCTTTAATACTCAGAACTGAGGTAAAACCCTTCATCTTCAATACACAGAACTGAGGTAAAACCCTTCATCTTCAATACACAGAACTGAGTTATAACCATACATCTTTAATAGACAGAACTGAGCCAAAACCATACATCTTTAATAGACAGAATTGAGGTAAAACCATACATCTTTAATATAAAGCAACATGTCATAAATAGCATGTTCACTTGAAGTAATAACTGATCCAGAGTTAGGTAAAGATATTTACTCTTGCATTTTCTTAAGCATTACTCTTTTTTCACTCACAGACTGTAATGAACAACCTTAACCCAGTGTGGAAAACCTTCAAGACCTCACTGAATTCCCTCTGCAGTGGAGACCATGACCGTCCACTAAAGGTATTTTGTGTGTGTGTGTTTGTATGTGCATCTATGTGGTTAGTTTCTCTCTTACCAGAACAGGGGACCTACGTGTTTCTCCTTGCCACAGTGGAAGACTGGCAGGTGAAAAACATTGATTTAAGTCCTACATCCTTTTGGGGGTTTTATACTATTAAAACCCTGGATCAGGGATGAAAGGAGGTGTTTATTTAACTCTTCAGACTGGTCTTTTTTGATTTGGTCTGATCATTGAACCAAAACCATGGACAGTTAGAAGGGAATACAGAGACCATAATCCAGACATCAGAAAGTAGTTGTGGTAATTTAACAATGGAAAAATAAAAAGCCAGGTTCATTTGAGTTTTACATATCAGTTGGTAACTGTCAAATTGTCATTGAGCAATAGTGTTAAACAGCGGGCGCTGTTAGCAACAGACACCATTTTCCAAAGCGACTTATAATCACGTGTTGTTGTATACAATGGCAATGATAATTGATTAGCAAAAAGCTGAGAAACATTCACAGACTGTTGAATTTGTTCATACTAGTATCAAATATTGTAGGTGGAAGAAATGTTGCTATCCCCTGATAATGATAAACCATCAAGTACCTATAGACAACCTAGAACTGAAACAACTAAACATGCTTGCACATTGTGTTGACACCGCGAGTTGTCAAGCACCTTATGTTGGCTTTTAAAAACACCATCACTTGTTGCCAGTAAACTGATGAAAGAAACTGTGTTTGAAGTAATACAATATTTTCTTTTAAAGAACAAGTAAACTACTAACTGTTGGCATGCATATTAAGATGGGCTCACAACCTGTAATTTAATGACAGATGAGTAGCTAAAATAAATGGGTAATATCATGGTAGTTGGATTCATAATGCTTAATAAATGGGTAATATCATGGTAGTTGGATTCATAATGCTTAATAAATGGGTAATATCATGGTAGTTGGATTCATAATGCTTAATAAATGGGTAATATCATGGTAGTTGGATTCATAATGCTTAATAAATGGGTAATATCATGGTAGTTGGATTCATA
>JACXGM010013782.1:0-22699 GCA_016801145.1 Umbra pygmaea | reverse complement strand
CCTGGACAGTCTGTGGTGCAACGTGGCATTGGTGGATGGAGTGAGACATGATGTCCCAGATGTGCTCAATCGGATTCAGGTCTGGGGAACGGGCGGGCCAGTCCATAGCATCAATGCCTTCCTCTTGCAGGAACTGCTGACACACTCCAGCCACATGAGGTCTGGCATTGTCTTGCATTAGGAGGAACCCAGGGCCAACTGCACCAGCATATGGTCTCACAAGTAGGCCTGTCGCAATATGCAATAAGTCAATTAATCAAATGATAAATAAAAATGAGCTCAATAATTTTTATGGCCGCAATAATTTCCATTTGAATGCTTGTTTGTTTTCCTCATCTCTCTCTCTCTACCAAAAATACTTTGTTTTGGTTGTGTGTGGTTTTTAGTTAAAATTTTATTTGTTTTTGATTGGGTTTGGTTATTATTCCAGTGCATTTTGTTGAGTCAATTTTTCTTTTGTTTTTGGGTGTTTTGTTAATTAATTGTGGATGTTTAAAATGTTTCCAGTTCCAGTGTTAAATATTCTTTTGAAAAAAAGTTTGTTGATCTTTGAAAAGGTGTACCTGCATAATTATGCTATTATCATTATATTAGTTGAAAATGGTCTCAGAACGACAATGTTATCGTTTATCGTTATAATTTCTGAGACAATTTATCGTCCAGCAAAATTTGTTATTGTGACAGGCCTACTCAGAAGGGGTCTGAGGATCTCATCTCGGTACCTAATGGCAGTCAAGCTACCTCTGGCAAGCACATGGAGGGCTGTGCGCCCCCCCGAAGAAATGCCACCCCACACCATTACTGACCAACTGCCAAACCGGTCATGCTAAAGGATGTTGCAGGCAGCAGAACGTTCTCCACGGCGTCTCCAGACACTGTCACGTCTGTCACGTGCTCAGTGTGAATCTGCTTTCATCTGTGAAGTGCACAGGGTGCCAGTGGTAAATTTGCCAATCTTGGTTTTCTCTGGCAAATGCCAAATGTCCTGCACGGTGTTGGGCTGTAAGCACAACCCCCAGCTGTGGACGTCGGACCCTCATACCACCCTCATGGAGTCGGTTTCTTGAGTGGACACAGGCACATTTGTGGCCTGCTGGATGTCATTTTGCAGGGCTCTGGCAGTGCTCCTCCTGCTCCTCCTTGCACAAAGGTGGAGGTAGCGGTCCTGCTGCTGGGTTTGTAAATACTTATTTTCCACCATAATTTACCAATAAATTCATTAAAAATCCTACAAGTGGGAGAACTTGCACAATTGGTGGCTGACTAAATACACTGCTCAAAAAAATAAAGGGAACACTTAAACAACACAATGTATCTCCAAGTCAATCACACTTCTGTGAAATCACACTGTCCACTCAGGAAGCAACACTGACTGACAATCAATTTCACATGCTTTTGTGCAAATGGAACAGACAACAAGTGGAAATTATAGGCAATTAGCAAGACACCCCCAATAAAGGAGTGGTTCTGCAGGTGGTGACCACAGACCACTTTTTTAAGTGGGAGAACATGCACAATTGGTGGCTGACTAAATAATTTTTTGCCCCACTGTATGTATATATATAAAAGCACAACATTCAGACTGACATTTAAGTATTGTGCTACATTAATTCTCAATACCTTAGAGTTTATAAAGCATTCATTATTATCATACCTCATTTTATTGAAGTTTTTCCAACAGGTGCCTTTGAGCAATTTAACATGAAAGACTTGTATAACAGGCATTGCATAATTGTGACTTCAGTCAATGTTATGACAATCATCTCATCTTTTGCAACACAATTTCGATTAGCTTGATCTATATTAACAAATTTTAAAATATACTATGTACAAAGGTCTACCACAGAGGATCAAACCTCTGGGGCAAACATGTTGAAGATGAGGGGGTGTGTGAGAGCGGTAGGACCGAAGGGCTCATTTCCAGACTTTGACGATGCCGTCTCTGGACGAGGTGACGATGAAGCCCTGTGTGGTTTGAAAGGTGGCGATGTCAGTGATGATGTCGTGGTGGCCCACGGGGAGCGACTCTGGGCCCCGGCGGGGGGCATCCTCTGTGGCTCCACTCTTCTGCTTGCTGTGGATCTCCTGCAGTGAAGAACGACAAGTCATTTGGTAGCTGTATCGTGTCTGCCATGTCCATGTTTTCAATGTTGTAAAGGAACATGTCCTTATCAGTGATTGGAGAAAGTTACTGAAAACCAAACATTCTCATGTTACACTTGATTGATTCGGCTGGCAGGAAAGCCCCAGGTTCCTGGATCCTGCTGTTGATATTAGATTGTAATAAGATGCAATTTCTCTTTATCTGTAATCTGTTGCCCCCTCATCACAGTGCATAACATTCTCAATTTCTTTCTCCAAACACAGCTGGTATGTTTTTATTACTAACTACCAAAAAAGTAGTTTCTCTCAAGTAAGTACAATTAAGCAATAAGAATATTGGCAGTATAACCCCCCACCCTCCCCCGAGATGCCCAATTGCTTATATAAACCAGTTTACAATGCAATTAGAGTTGTAAAAAAGTGATGTAATGTTATACCATGGGACAGGGTCTGGTTTACCACAGCTACAAGTATTAACTATTCAAAACATACAGTTTATTGCAAGTTAACATGCTCAAATTTAATAATGACCTGTGCAATACTTCTTGAATGCTGGAATGCTGACTTCTAAATTGTGACCAGATTTGGAAAACAAGTCTAAAGAAACCCTTTTTAGTACAGCAACAAATAAAAGAACAGAATATATTTTTTCCACATTCACTTTTTTGTAATAGCATCTTAAAAATTTAAACTTTCATTTCAGTTGAATAGCAAAGCTGGGCATATTTCTTAAATACAAAAAAATTATGTACTTTACAGAGCCTATACAAACAGCCAACAGTTTCTCTGTGTTTACATTTGGTTCCAAAACAGCCAAGTTAATTACTATCACTGCATTATTAATCCAATCTAAAACCCTTCGATTATGGCTGCATTGTTGAACTGCAGCATGTTCCACTGCCTGACAAATTATCTCAAAAATTAGGCTTGTTATCTTAAGTGTTCAGTCATCGATAACGTAGTAATTCCTGACATTTTGTCCTTGCAATTTTAAAACATTTGCCCTATCGTAGCATTGGTGAACTATAGCTGGAAATAAACGTCACTTAACACTATATTACAAAACTGAAATGGTGCCTGTACATATTAAAGTGCATGGGAGATTAGCTTCCAAATTCACACAAAGGTCATTGTTGTGTACGGAGTTCCAGTAGTAGCATACTCTACCTTGAAAAACTGTGTGCCAACCTATAAATCATCATGAATGTCCCATTGTTCTTCCAAAGAGAGTTTAAGATACAATATTAAGACTCTTAATCTGGATATCAGTTTTTTTACGATAGACTAAAATCAGGTGGTGGGTCACATTTCGTTGATTCAACTGGCAGTAAATAAACAGGTGGGGTGTTCAAAGCTATCTTTCTTCGCCGTTATGTTTTTAAATCTGCTTTTTATGTACTGATGAAGTGTTGAAAGTTGGATAAAAGATCTGAAGTTGCCAGCTGTAATGCATTATTTTTTAACATGTTAATATTTGTTTTCAACCATATGAGTAAGTGATGGAACCTCACAATCACACTGAAGTCATAAATAACACACAGATCAGCTATAGAGGATTTACCAGAATTTTCCTTTCTCTGATCACCAGTTTAATTAAAAGTATTAAATGTAAAAATATGATTATAGACATGAACATGACGAGATGGGGACGAAATGAATCACATACATCATTCAATGAATAATGACTGATTGATGCATTCATTTGTTTTTAAATTGTTCAGATTTATTTACTGCAACTTGGGATATATAAAGGCATAAAGACAACTACGCTCTGTCAGCATTCTGTAGGTCTATATTTTCCTGGATTTTTGAGCACTGAGTGCTCCCTGGATCGTTTATTATATTAAAACAGTCAAACTTGTAAAATGCACCATTTGAGGTTCTGCATTTGGAGAATGCAGATTTTGAAAGCTAGCGACCTCTGCTCTCCTACAAGTTTGTTGTTCACAAGGGTGGTTGTAAGTCAATATAAATCAATTCATCCAAACACAGACTACTTGAGTATCTCCTAATGTGAATGCTATTAAGTACAACAGTTTCCTTGCATTTCCACTAAGTTATTAATTAATTTCTTGTCATTATAAATATGTGTACATGTGAAATAGTAAACTATTATCCAATAAAAACATATTTGTCTGTTGGTCAGAGTCTTTCTCATCCAATGGGGTTTGAAAGAAACAGAAGGAGATATGACACAATAGTGGTGCAGTTCCATGTTTCTTCTACAGATAATGTAATCACAAATGTTTATACAGCTTTTGCTCATTTGTAATGTTTGGCACTTGCAACGCTAGGAGTGTGGGTTCAATTCTGAACAAAAATGTATACACTCACTCATTGATTTGGATAAAAGAATGTACTAAATGATCCAAAAAACACTACTTTATATTTTGGCATCTACATAGGTTTTCACATTTTCAACAATAAGTGTTTTCTGTGTCATCTGTAGTTCCAGGTACCTACAGCATGTCCCACTGGCCTCACAGTGCTGCTCCCTAATGGCACGGGCCCACTATCATATGGAACTGTTCCGCCAGGTTCTAGATGAGGTTCCATTACTCTGGAACTCAAACTTTTCGCAGGCTGTTCTTGCAGGCTGACAGCCTCGTCTGAATGCTCGTGCTTGCGGCGCACTTTGGTGGTCTTATCCCTGGTACCAGTTTGTTAAAATCGTTGATTGGTCAGTTAAAAATGTAGATGTGATGTCACACTACAATTTTGGTTTTGGACTTTGTAATTATTCCAAAGACTAGTAATAACCACCAAGTGATGTCTTGCACAAGGGCCATTTATTAACTTGTTGCTGAGTATCATCAAGTATACATCTCCCTTAGGCATGTCACCCCTGACCTGCCTTAGAGGCCAGCCCTGTTCCATAACATCCATGCTAACAGCACCCCCTAGTGACTAATATAGCTAAAGGTTTTCCCCACACACATTACTAAAGAATTCTACCGGCGCCATATTTAAAGTATAAAACCTGTTGGTAGTTACAGAAAGTGTAGTCTGGAGTATCGCAATAAAGTTAGAATAAAGTGTTGATGTGATTTAGGTCTTCACCATTGCTCCCCTAACACAGACATATTGTTCGTTATATTGTTCGTTATTAAATATGAATTGCCCGTTTTAAATAGTTAATAAAATATCCTTAATGTAATACTGTTGTCTACATTTCTACAGTAAAATAGTGTGTGTTGTGTATGCCTGCATTTTTAGCTTATGTTCAAATTGCAGGATTTATCTTTATCCATGACTCATATTTAGAACAAAGCATATAGGTACAGTAGTTACGGAAAGTGTAGTCTGGAGAATCGCAAAAATACAGGACTGTATAGCGAAAGCTGAAAGATGTGCACCCCTGAAATCAGATGTAAAAGATCTTATTAAAATATTATAAGTTAGTAAATATGTCAAACTATTCTAATATAGTTTAGTGGCATATTTTCGAAATGTGTTATGTTTCCTTAGTTGTTAAGCGATGTTTATTACGTTGAATCTATTATTCTAAAGGCGAAACTAGTACAGGCTAGGAATCCACTAAAGAAGCTGGCTCCCTAAAAAAGCTAGCTTCACACTGGTAAAAACGCAGACATGAAAAAAAAGAAAGAAAAATGAAGCAACTCAAAATCAACTATCGTCATGCAAGTGCTTTTTTCCGCGGAAATAAACCAGAGCCCACTTCTCTGAAGGCAGTGGGGACATACCAACCCCCCACGCCTGGTTCATCAAGGCCCAGAAGCCTATCTGGAATGGTTAGGTGGGTACAAGGCATAATGTGACTACCCAGACATGAGTCTCCAGAAGTGATGGCACCTACAGATCAACCTAGATTGAAAATATGGTAGCCTCGAATTTCCTTCTTTACATATTTTCAAACTTTCCTGTATCCAGAAGATAAAAAAAATAGAATTACTTTGATGGCTCATTTGATCTGATCAAAGGCTGAATTCTAAGTTGATTTAGCATCTCAACTAAAGATGATGCATTACATTGATTTTTCTTTTGTTTAGCAGACAGTCTTATCAAGAGCAAAATCCTGTTTGCCACTTTTCAAAAACAATTTCCCGCTTCAAAGTTAAACAGTGAGGCTATGACAAGAGAACTAATTGTAGCTAGCAGCAATGCATTATATTTATATTTGTTTTAAGATGTTTTGTAATTACAGGTTGTAGAAATAACTTGTGAACTTTAAACAATCTTGATATCTTGATTCTTTAAAAATTTCAACAAGACATCTGTAAACATTTCATTTGCTGTTCATGGGGAAATGTATTTAGAGCTTAATTTATACAAAGTAGTTTAGAAGTTCACACTACAAGTTAGTGTATAATTTTGTGTGTGTACTTTATGGATGCTTCCATGAGTAAATACAGGCCAGACGTTGGAGGTCCTGATTAAATAACGATGCCATAAAAATAAATAAAACAAAAAAGTCCTGGCAGAATCCAGCTTCTGGTGATATCTATCGGTTCTAGACTACAGGCAGTCATTAATTGCAAAGGATTTCAGGAAAATATTAAGGTGAATAATAAGGGCTTTTGTTTAAGGGTGCTTAAAGAAACACACTTAATCCGTCATCCTGTCAGGGCATACCTGCACAACCTCTGTACCCTCGATGATCTTGCAGCTGTAGCGGACTGATGGGCAGTGGAGTGGTTCATTGGCTCCTCCTGCTACGATGTATGACCTGTCTGGGTAGGCCAAGTCCCAGAACCTGGAGCCACAAACACAAGGCTATGACACCTAGTGTACACTGTATAGAAGACTTGACTGATAAAACATACAAGTGAATGCATCCAAAACACACACAAAAAAAGAATGCCACCTGAGGCCTACAATACAAAGCAACTTAGCTGGCTTCACTAAACCGAACGACTGCAATCTGGATTAGAGATGTCAGGGATGTTAAATGGGTGTCCTGATTCTGTGGTCAGTAAAGACCCCATTGCCAGGAATGTCAAACTGGACAGGGTGGTTATTCATGAGGTGAGGACAGCAACCAACCTGATTCTCATATCTGAGCCAGCGGTGAGGAGCAGTGGGTTCCCATCAGCAGGGCTGCAGTAGAGGCCATGGACGCTGTGTGGGGACGGCTGCATCTCAGACAGAGGAGGAGCAGAACTGGCCCACAGGGTGAACTTCCTGTCTCCTGTCTCCATGTCCCACATCGATACCTCATTGTTGCCCTGGACCGCTACCAAACAGCAACAAAAAGAATCATTTGTATTGTCCCTCACAGAAGATGAAGACAATGTTCACAAAGATGAGACTGAGCCTCACCTGCAATGACAGAGGACTGGTAGAGCGGGTGCATGAGCAGTCGTCTGATTCGTGCTCGGGCAGGGTGGGAGTGGTTGGAGATGGGGAGCTGGAACCGCATATCCCAGCATGCCATAGTGCCATTGCTTGTACCTGTGTGTGTGGAAGCAGTAAAACAGTTTTAGTTCACTCCAATAAGGTGCATCTTAGGTAAATCTGTTTACACTGTATACAGTTTGCAGTCCAATTTAAATATATATTTTTATGAATATGCACACCTTATTCATGGCAGCAGTTACTCAAATGTTTGGAGGGCAGAAAATATTGTAATTGGTTCATCTGAATACCAAATCAAAATTGAGGAGAAAGAGATTCATGAACATTTCAGGAAACAGCAAATGGAAAGGTTATCTGTAAGATGCAGAATGCCAGAAGTTAACCTTATAGCATTTGACAGGTAACAAAAAGGTTTCCAAATCAAATACCAACATTTTGTCCCTCAAATGAGCAATTACATTAAATTTCACTATAGATAATGGTGTCTTGTGTAAGCCTTACATGTTTTCATCAATCTTTTAAATCAAATTAATTGACCGTTTATAACTATCTCCAAATTAGCTGCCTATTTTAGGGTTGGGGTAACATTAAGGATACGTTGGGGTTAAGGGTAGAACAACCTGTGGTCTGAATTGAAGAAGACAGTCCACAAGCACAAAGCGAAGACTATCAATGATCTTTGAAATGGGGGTTCCACGTGGCGTAGCGGGCTAAGTCGCTGCCTTGCAGGACAAGCTACGTCATGATAGTCAGTGGTTCGAGCCTGACTATGGCTTTTCCGGTTTTGTCCAGACTTCCAGAATGAGGCAGTGCAAAGTCTCATAGTGGTCCCTATTATTTGGGATAGATAAGTCGGATTATCTGCCTTGCCTCATCGCTCTCTAGGGACCCCCTGTGTGCTCATTAGGCACCTGTAAAATTTAATTGTTAAAGTATAGTTGTTGAGCGTAATCATCCCATGCATGATCTGACAAAAATATTCTATGGTGGATGAACAGTGTGTAAATAATGAGCTGGCTCTGTGACATGCGGTTGGATGAACCATGTGAGCACCCCCTTTATCATCCCGCATCTGTCGAAGGAGGGTTGTGGAGCCGCCGACATAGAAGGGTTTGTGGGGAAGAATTAGACAAGAGGAATTGGGAGGAGAAAATGGAACAAAGGGATCTTTGAAATGTTCAAACTCCCCCCTCTCCGTTTTGTTAAGGCATTTCACTGAACCAGTCATAACCTTTTCTGGCCTCAGAACATGTTTGAATAAGGAACCTTGGAACGTGCAAACACACTACAAGCCCAGATACCTCCTCACCATCACACACACACCCACGTACCAAGGCAGAGCCAGCACTGGTACATGTCCACGGTGAAAGAGGTGATGAGGCCTAGGCGGAGGTCGTGGCGCAGGGTCCAGGCGTTGGAGTTGGAGCGCAGGTCCCAGCCCACCAAGGAGCCGTTCACTGTGGCGTAAGCCAACACGGACTGGGCACCAGAGTTAAAATGGTGGATGTCCACCACACAGCCATCTTCCTTCTGGTCCAGAAATCTGAAAACAAGTTGACAGTGAAGAGGCCCAGTGAAGTTAGTGCGTAAAGCACCCTGTAACTACATGAAATCTCTGTTGATAACAGTTTTAGTGGTTTTATTTACTGTACTTAAATGGAACACTACAGACCCCGAAACACAAAATGTGTCTGACAGGACAGTCACTATGAATACCTTCTCAATGTGTTCTCTAATTCCCAACTCAGTCACTGTACTTTCACTGTACTTTCAGTGATATATTTTACATCACCGCAGGCATTTTTGAAAACTACAGTTAGATTGAGGGGAGGCGTTCAGTTGACATTCTGATGTTTATTTGTCCCGCCCCTGACTAGAGTTGGAAAAAAAAACCATCCCTAGCGGTTGAGAAAACAACATATTCCATTCTACCGTTAAATACATAGCTAAATAACACGAGTCGGAGGGATTTCTTTTTTCTACAAAAAACACAGTTGGCCGTACACACCTGGTTTGAAAGGGGTTGACTTTGGGGGACTTGGGGGGCTTATTTGCCTCGATGGCCAGCAGCTGGATGGAGCCATTATCTGACGCAGCAGCCAGGTAGTGTGACCCCTGACAGAATGTTAAGGTCTTCACGTGGCCCCCAATGCGGGAATACGTCAGCACAGATCTGTAGGTCAGAAAGTATTTACACAGGACGATTGAAGACTGTTACTATTAGTAAACACACATCTCAATTCAAATCATTACATGTTACAAAGTATTAATTTAAAATAATGATATAATCATAGATATCCATAATAAAGGCTAGATGACTTATGGCTGAGTCTCTAACGTCATCACCAGTGGCCATCTTGTCACAGGCAAGCTTGGTGGGCTCTATGGTAACTGATGTAAGGTGAGTGATCGCAAATACTCTTATCTCGCTGAAATCTTGACGGATTTACAAACGGTTTAGTTTCTTACAAATGCTATTAACGTGGCTATTATTCTGGATGCTTTATATATAATATGCAATTTTTTCTAAAAGTATGCAGTGTCATAACTACATCTCTGACATTTTTAACAAACCAAACCGTTTGAATATCGGTAGAAAATTGAGCAAGTTATGGTTATTTCAAAGTACATGCACCATTAACACACAATGTTATGAGTAAGCGAGCTGTCTGTGGCAAGATGGCCGCCAGGTGCGGACGTCGACCTCCATTGGCCAGCAGCGCTGACGAGACATCTAGCCTTTATAATGGATATCTATGGATATAATAACATACTGAGCCCATGTCCTATACTAAATCAGTGCAAATATGAAGATGGATATTAACAGTATTTCAGTGCAAATAAAATACATAAAATTAGCCCCTCAAGCAACAATGAATGTATTTTTTAACAATGTATTTTTAACAAAGTTTGAGTAATTACAATTAAAAACAACCTAATTACTCAGGAGACGCACTAGCTATACCTATGTGTAGACATCTACAAAGCAATCAGTTGGAAAAACAATGAAAATGGCAGTTCATATTAACATTGCTGATCTAACTGTCCTAGATATAGAAATAAGGACCAGCTAGAAGTATTGAACTGCTTGTTAAATAACATATATTATTTACTATAAGACTGTTGACATTCTGCCTCAGAATTTGGTGCAACTGACATTGGAAAGAAGTCTGTAGATCAACACATTTTGCTTTACTTTTACACTGGAGCAGCAGAATGCAAGTTTACTGCAAGCGTCATGGCAACAACAGACTGCTAGCTGGCTTTGTTAAATTTCTGAATATTAGCTAGAAGCTACATAACAACAGTAGTTAGCTAGCAAACTAGCTTTGGTGGCCGATTTTTAATGCTGTAACTGGTTGTAACCATTCCATAAAATCTAATTTTATATAATAGAACCCAGCTTACTTCAGCAAAGTGCTTATACAGTTGGACAGCCATTTGTTTCATATGAAATACAGTTTCAAATCATGCTAGTTTACACAACGTTGTAAAAGTTCCTAAATACTGGTATTTGATTGACAAAACACTGTAACTACTTGTGAAATATCACAACAATGACTTGCTTATCATAGAATGTTTATTATTTCAACCTGCTTCAAGCAATGAACAAACTCTCATTGTCTCAAGAAACAGTAACTGATGCATTGCAAAAAAAAAACTAATTTTTATTTTCCCGAGACCCACATTTAAAACCCAGATTTTGAGGATCCAGAGAAGAGCTGTTCACAACCTCATGACTACACTTCCTCATGACGACACACAGAAACATGCACCAATCTGGGCCGCCATCACTCCAAATGCAAAGAAAGTTGAAGAACCCTTCAACCATATGCTCCCATTACTAACGATTCTCTGTCTCTGTCCTTCGCCTACTGAAAAGAGAGGCAACAACTTGTATAATTAGTTTGCTATTGGTTGTTATTTGGTTAGATCTCCTACCTGGTGGTGGTGGTTTTGCCTTCCATTTTCTGACTGTCCCAGACCTTGACAGTTCCGTCGTTGGAGGCCGTGGCGAAGATGGAATGCTCGTCTGAGACACGGATCCTGTTGACTGCAGATTTATGCTCATGGAGGTGTGCTACCAGGAGACCTTTAGGATGCCATCCTGCAAAACACAACCATGATCATTACATGCTACCAGGAGACCTTTAGGATGCCATCCTGCAGAACACAACCATGATGTTTACTTGCTACCAGGAGAACTTTAGGATGCCATCCTGTTGATCTTTACATGTCCGATTTATCTTCATCCAAATTCTTCAAGAAACACAAAGTTGGTGGGTAGTAAGGGTGAGAAATCTATGCAGTATAGAATAGCATTTGATTTACCTACTTTGTATCGATACACTGACACCAAGAATACCTTTTTTGCAGCATAGATTTTTGTCCCAAAGCGTTTCCGCCATATTTAATTATTTTCTTTGACTCAAGCAACCAACGTATATGTCACGCTGCCTTCACTCCAATTGGTCGCTTTGTCGCATCGCTCAGCATGTGCATAAAATAGACTTCTTTTGGTGGTTGGAATTTCAACAACCTTGCTGGTGTGTGGTCACACAGGGCTCTATACAGTAAATGGTGTGATTTATAGGCCAAGAAATATCTACCATCAATGTTTTTAAATTATTTTGTCTAATCACTAATATTAGCCAGATTCAAGCATAAAATATTTTTTGTCTCTGATACACAGTAACCTCCTTTCAGGAGCAACTGAAAAGTATTATTGTTTTGGAGATGAAATGGCAAGAAAAACCCCAAAACCATCTTTGCATAAGAGTGTGCGGTTTCTTTCGGGCATGTAGGTTCCAGCTAAGACATCCAGATTGGTTTAGAATTGTATTAAGAAGCAGCTTGGCAAGATGTTTATCAGAGGACATGTCTCAATCCTTGACTCCTCTGAAAACTCAGAGAGGTGCAAACTGGACATCAGATAATTGGGGTTGTCTTGCGAGTGTCTAATAATGGGGCTTAATGTTCGGCTTGATGGTAACCCATGGCCTAGGCTGTTTTGTGTCAGAGGCCCTACTTTACCTGGCGGCGGTGGACGACTCTCCCATTCAGCGCTCTCCATCATCTGTTTGGCCATGCGCTCAGCACTGCATTGTTCCCTCTTCTGCTGCACTAGCTGCTGAAGCTCTGCCTTGCAAGTGTTGAGACGCCGCTGGTAGGTGGAGACTCCACCTGCAAACTGACTCATGGCGACCGCAGATGAGGCAGTATTCTTTCTATTCTGAACTCCTGTGCCCTCAGGCACCTGGCAAAGAGAGAAGATAAGATAATGTACAAATTTAAATTCCAAAACTACTTTTAGTAGTCTGAGGTGACCCATCGGTTCCCCACTAGTTCTGTCCAAATCCCACTTGTCCTCAACAGACATAGGCTAACCCGTTATGTGCTGTACCGTTGTGGGCTGTGGTGCTGAAACCGCTGGCTCTTGAGAGCCAAACATGCTCTTCCACTCTTCATTCATGTTGGAGTCGGGCTTCGGGTGTTTCCGTGCTGAATAAAAAAGAAAAAAAATGTCAAAGGGTGTCATAAGCGTAGCTAATTACCAACCAAGTTAAGGGTCAACATTATTCTGCAATTACAACAACACGAGGAAGCAATAAGGGTTCTAACTTCTAAGGTACATTCTACCTGCCTGCGTGTGGATATTATCTGCTGTTTTTAAAATAATTTGCAAATTTTTTAAATTATGATTGATTGTCTAAAACTGGACAAATCCCATGAAACAAATTCCAAAAATGTAATCTATATAAAATTGAATCTTTACAATACTATATAAAATCATATTAAAATTGATGATGAAATGTACCTTCTCAATATACCTAATTAGCTAAATGTTACTAGAGTAGCATATTTGTTTCCTTCATAAAGAATATTAAAAATATTCCTAAATTTAAGCAAATTCCAAAAGTGCTATTATTATATCAATAAATCTTGATTAAATATTGGAATAAATTGCTCACCCACCCATAAATGACAATCAATCAACATGAAGCTAAACTGTAACAGCACACGTTAAGGTGAGTAGGTAAATTAGTCACCAGCAGCACTCCAAAAGGACAGATTCATGTGACTAAACCATACAAGCTACAACACAGCCACTGTCAGCCAACATGAAGCTATAAGACACAGTCTACTAAAAACGCCTAGAAAAAAACAGGTTAAATGTTAATATGTTAAACTGTTAGCTCCGTGGTGAACTACAAACAACACAAGTTCACTGTGTGCTTGAACAAGTTGTTTCTACTGAATCTAATATCTACAATAGTGTGATCAAAAACAAACATTTTGTGGGGTGGAGGCCCAAAAGATATTTACAATATATTAATTCAGAATTAAAGCGTTGTTTGTGATCTTAGGTCAAATATGTTATGTTCACACTTATGCGGTTCCGAACATGTACTAGTGTTCTATGTGTTGATGTGAAATGGAAAGCTTTTGTCTAGACACCTTTTAGTGTTGGATTACGGTCAGGGACTAGCTCTGATTGTTGGTGACACTGGAAGTACGTGGTAGATACATGAGCCTAGAGTACAGATGTCAAACCGCATCCACGTAAGGTCTCGCCTAATGTATGTTTTCATTTAATTTGAATCAGGTGTTGGAGCAGGAAGACACCTAAAACATGCAGGACAGTGGATCCCCAGGACCAGAGTTGAGATCCACTGGTGTAGATGCTCGATTTTCATAAGGAGCCTGGTTTAATCAAAACTGAAGCCTTTCTTTCCACTACCTGGGCAGACATATTGTTTCGTAGGGGAGTTACCCTGGTAAAAAACAAGGACAAGCCGGTCTGCCATTTTATTTGACTGGAGGGAATATATGGTAAATTCTCCTGCAGCAATATATAAAAAAGCTTTACTCTATTTGTTGTGTATATAGCTACATATGCAAAGAGCATGGGAAAATTCTGCTTTTCCAGATGCACTTTTACCTATAAAAATGACAATATTGGAAAATATTTAAGGAGGGGTTGATATTATTTGTTATTCAACATTAACATGCACTATTTCACAGGCTAAACCACACCGGCAGCAATATACCAGAGGCTGTGGCGATGAAGTCTGCAAACAGATAAAAAAACAGGTTGCTGAAGTGAAATGTAGAAATGCCTCAATAGTAAATACATCCACTTATCCAATGCTTTCTGAGTCCACACCCCATACAAACACACACCTGAACCCTCAGTCACACGAGCGACAAAAGACAGCGACAAAGCGACAGGCTGCCATTCATTTTCAATGTGAGCGGCCGGTTGCCAGGGACAAGCGACAAGCTTGTCGCTACCACGAGCAAGGCGGGCCCAAAATAGACACAAAGTCTACTGTATACAAATGCTGAGCGATGCGATAAAGCGACTGACAATTGGAGTGAAAGCCGTGTGACGTATACGTTGGTTGCTCGAGTCGATGAAAATAATTCAAGATGGCGGAAACGCTTTGGGACATCGTATTTCTGTATATATCTCATATGTTTGGCATTTTATCTCATATATTTTGTTACTTCTATTGAGAAATACATACTTTTTAATCTAAAAACATCGTTCTTGTGACTTGACAAAACCTCTGAAGTGACTTGTAAGAACTCTTCCAGATACTAGGCAACAGCATGCTAGTATCAATACAGAAACGCCCACCAAGTGAGTGCGTGTCGCTGTCTTTTGTCGCTTGTGTGACTGTAGGGTAAAAGCTATGGGTACATTTGGATTTCTGCATTCACTCTACTGACCCCTAGGTGGCAGCAGTGCCCCTACCTCTCTTGTCATCAGGTTCCTGCTTGGGTTTAACCAGGTCCACCTGCCGTCCCGTTATGCCCAGGGTGGCCAGATCAATGACACCACTGTTGACCACCTCGCCTAACTGGCTCTGGTCACCCATGTTGGCCTTGGCTTTATTTGACTTCAGCATGAAATCCTTCAGCGACAACAATTTGTCTTCTTCAGCCTCTGTCATCCCCTGAAGAAAAAATGACAGTTAACTGTTGACACACTATGGAGAAACAATACCATCTTCCAAATGGTTTTGACTGGGAACCCTTAAACGTGTTGTGTTCAAGAAAACATTTCAATTGAAAATACTTTTCCAACTCATGTCACATTGACACCAATCCCTCCGCCAGACCTGTGAAAGCAGTTTCTTGAGCAGCTGGGCGATGGCGGGGTCATCTGGAATGGGGCACTCTGGGAGCGAACCACTGCGCTTCTTCTGGCGCAACAGCAGATGGCGGAAGAGGCTGCCGATGTCTTTGGAGCGCAGGGAGTAGTCAAAGATGGAGCGGCTCACTGGCTCTTTCAGCACACTCAGCAACACGATCTCTTTATCAATCTGCAAGGAAACACATCCTCAGGTTAAATAACATCGCGCAGCAGTACTTCATACAAGTGTACAATCAGAGATCTTTATGTGTTGCACGTAATGCACGTAGGCTGTATGTGAGCGTGTGGTGTTACCTGAATGATAGGCTGGGTGATAAAGGGGTTGAGGTGAGGCATCAGTTTGCAGTAAACATCTGCTATATTCAGGTGCTTGGCCACCACAGTAACAAAGCCAACCGCACCGTAGCGGATCCACAGGTTAGGGTGGCACAAGAACGGGGCTTTTTAAAAGGGGGAATGGGTTAAATGACAAGTGCCCTTCTAATACGGCCAAATAGCAACAGCACCATCCTATCAATATCTTACAATCATATAAATATCTAAATAAGTTACAGGCTCTCTCACCGATGTCGCTGACGAACTCGTAGATGTGCGGTTTTTGAAGCAGGCCAAGCTGACACATGCAGGTGAGGGCATTGAGGGCCTTGTAGATGACAAACTCCTCAGCGTCACTCAGGCCTTGCTGCAGGAGGGGTTTCAGGATGGAAGAACTCTGCCATCCCACGTATGCCGCCACACCTGGTGGGGGAGCAGGGAGGGAGGGGAGGACAGGGGTGAGAGAGACAGTGAGAGGGGAGGAAAACAACAGGGATCTCTTCAGAGAAAATGTACTCCACCGTCTCTGCGTTCCTAGAGACTTCTTGCACGTTTACATGGCGCTTTGATCTTTTAGCATACTGGAGTAAGTAAGGTGTGGACAGCGCATTTTAATCCCGCCCCTTACCCACAATGCTGTCGAAGAATGCACCCCGGAGGTGCCAGTCATTCTTGTCGTTAAGGAAGGTGATCATGTGCGAGAGCAGCACGTCGTTGGCCTTTTGCCGGCCGAAGAACACGCAGAGCCTGGTGATGCCGTTCTCCATCAGAGACTGCTTGACTATGTTCTCCGAGTCGCTCAGCAACGTCACCACCTTCTGCTGTACCATCTCGTGCAGCGCCTGCAGCTCTGAGAGAAGGAAGAGAAAGTTGGTTGGAAGTCAGAATTTTCTTTGAGGTGGCTTTAGGTGTGGTTGTTTATCGTCGCTGTTTCTGTGTCAAACCTCTGACATGTAAGAGTGAAAATACCAGAGTCATAATTCTCGTTGGGGTGAAGCGTTTCCTCTGCATCCTCCCCGTTCAAGTCGTGCTCCGTGTTCAGATTATTCTCCTGCACGAGCTCTAGAAATCTCAACGCGGTCTCAGCCAGGTGGGCTATGTTCTCTAAATAGTGCGTGCATGCGTGAAAATGAACCAGAGGGAACAACAAGGAGCGTTACACAAAACACAAAACTACTATTATTCAGGGAATCATTCTACTTTGCACCACATCCTGTCACAAAACAACATAATGAATGTAGGAATCATTGTCATTTTCAAACCAACTGACCCGCGTATGCCAGCCTGACAATAGTGGCGTCGTCCTGCGCCAGGTGGGCTATGCCCGGCAGGATGTACTCTGGGTAGATGTTAACGTCATTACGCGGCACCTCCTTCACTAGCGCCAGAACCTTAGCCAGAGTGCGCACAGCCTGGGCCCTCACTCGCGGTGCTGGGTCACTGCAAAAGTGCAGCAGGTAGGGCGTAATGCGGTCCAGTAACATCTCCACGCTCAGACGCCCCGCCAGGTGCAGCACAAGCTCCAGGGCGGCCAGCTTAGAGTCACAGGAGCGCAGCGTCTGGAGGCAGGAGGTGATGACCGACACCAGAATCACCAGGCCCTGCTCCTCCTTGGCCGAAACCACACCCGACTCTTGGTCCCCCTTCTCTGGCCTTTCCGAGGTACCGCCTGGCCCGCCGCAGCGTAGGTTGTGGAGAATGTTGTCCAGGTCTTTTCTGATGACCAAAACGCGCTCGTCCGCTGACTGGAAGGTTTCCTTCGCAAACTGGGCCATGTAGGGCTGGAGGAAGGTGTAGAAGATGTCTGGGAAGGCATTCCCTCTCTGCTGCTTCAGGTACTCCTCCGCAGTCAGGCGCTTGTCAGGCTCACGATGAACCATCTGGGCCACCTGGAATGTGTGTACAACCAAAGAATCTCCTTCAGGTTCACTTAGAAATGAGTGTTCACATTGTGTTAAAGGACAGCTTTACAAATGTTATATTTCAATTAAATAGCTTGGCCATGATCATTTTCTTACAAAGTGTGAAATTCAAATAATGCATACATCTTTGAAGTGGACCTGACAGCATTTTTACATGTATTTCAATTAGAATTTGTTGAAATACATCTCAAGAAATATCATGATGCCCTTCCTAACATTCTCTGACAACCGATAACAGATTTGGTCTCTTTCAAGGTTCCACATTTTCAGGCATCAATTTATTTTGCCTACAATGCCTTACTCTACATTATTATTCTCAGTCAAATATAAATGTATGTTTAGTACCTTGTGTGAAGCTGCTTTTAGAGAATAAAATATTTGATATATTTACATATATTATGATTGTCTGTTTGTTTAAATTTTGCAAAGTACCATAGGAAAAAAGCTGACAGTTTCCCTTTAAATAATTCCTAATACATTTAAAGGTCAGAAGGCCTATCACCTGAGGATTGCATAAGAACAGTTAGCCTGAGTAGTATTCAAGAACATACAATAAATATAGTTTTAAATTATTTTGAAATATGCAAACGTGACGATATGATGTCCAATACACTTCTGCTGAATTGATTTAGCTTTTTGTTCCTTTAAACTGAGAGATGTCATAAAGGATTAATCCATGTGAGACTTTTCTAAAAGCCATAAAAAAATTGTGAATGAAATGCAGTTTCCTACATACACTAGTAAAAAAAATCTACATTTAAAAATATAAACCATAGGGATAATAAAGAAAAAAATATTTTTGTATGCTCTGATTGCTTTTCGCCAAAAACACAAAGACTTTCTGCATTTATTTATATTAATCATATTGTCTATTACCAGCTCTCTGATGCTACGGTCCTCTATTTTCATGAGAACGTGCTCTGTCTGAAAGTGTCCTTTGCGATAAGCCAGCAGTTGGGAGAGATCAAAAAGCGGCACTCCCTCTGTGAAGAGTTCTGCGATGACACAACCTGAAGAACACATCCAATAACATAGCCAGGAAAGGGGATGCACATTAGATGAGTAACTACTACCAATGTCTACCAATCCCACAACTAACGGTCCACTGGTGGAGCCCATCACATATTTCTATCTCCATAGGCCAGAGAGTTACCTGCTGAAAAGATGTCCATGGCCTGTTTGAGCTCCCCCCGGCTCCTCTGACTGTTGCTGGTGAGGTCTACCAGGGGGGTGTTCTGGTCGCTCTCTGTTGTGAACATACTTCCATCGACGAACCTCTCTGGGGCAATGTAACATGTCCTCCGTCTGGACGTGTCAAAGAAGTAGTTAAAGTCAGCAGGGTTATCCTCGGGCAGATATGTGGGCTTGAAGCTGGCAAAGTCTGTGAGCAGCACCCAGTTCCAACTGGTCACCATCACGTTCTCTGTCTTAATGTCGCCATGTCTCACACCCGATTTGTGAGCCTGGTCCACAGCGGTGAGGATCTGGAAGGCTAGCCACCGTTTCTCAACGTTGTTGAGGAAAGGCCGCGTGCTGATGCGGTCGTAGAGATTGTCCCGGACATACTGGCGGAACAGGATGGCTGCCTTCTCGGTAAGGGAGGCCTTCTGGAATGGCAGGCAGTTCTGGCAGGAGTGTAGTCTGATCTTGAGCTCTTCCAGCTCCTGCTTGTAACTGGTGAGCGGCAAAGAGGGATCCTGGATTGCAAATACCTTCACCACCACCAGACCTTCCCTGTGCTTGGCTCGTGCTACCTTAAAGAAGCGTGTGCTTCCCAGGCTCTTGTCATACTCATGATCATGGATGTCAGAGAAATAACTGTCGACAGACAGGATCTGGGAGGGGGCAATCCCTGCCAGCTGATTCCCCATGGCTCTGCTTCACTCTCACCAGGTTCCTGAGCCAACAAATACATGAAGTATGAAATGACTGACACATAGGCCTACATGTCAACCCATAAAAACGATATTAACAAATATTAAAGTAAGCAATGAAGACAGCCTGCGGGAACTCTCTGGAGACATGGAAGACTTTTGGGATTAACAATACTGAGCTTTTCTAACCTTCCTGAATGTCTAATATGATTAACGTGTGCATAATCTATAAGTAGAAATCAAGTTATTTTAATTATGTGACACAAATCGGCAGATGCATTACAGTACAGAATTTTCAGGGGTCCCTTTTAGGCTAAATAAGGGCACTTTTACTTTCAGGGACGGCATTTTTAACTGAATTTTGCACTGAAATGAGCCATACTACAGTAGCTAGCGATGCTTTGCCTCGTCATGAGGTACTGTACACTGCAATGCAATAACTTAGGTAAGCTACAGTACACTTGCCTACAATAATGTTATTTTAATAAACAATGTTAAAAAAAGAAAACAAGAGTAGCTATACAGTAACTTTACTTCATATACTTACAATTCAATTCGAAAACCGAATGCACGTGACGTTAATGTAGGGTAACGTTATTGTTTACCAGAATATTGAGATGCGGCGTAATGCTGTTATTGCCGCTGATCAGAGCAATGGTTTACAGTTAGCTACGGTAGCTAGCTACCTAACACAATGTGTTCTAATACGTCATCCCCGTGTATTTTGCTAAGACGACTCCAGAGAAAATACGAATGTTCAGTTGAGATGTAGCTTATTTTTGTATAGGTTTCAGCTAACAACATTTCCTGTAAAATCCATTACCGAAAAAAACAAGCATATTCCTGCGCAGATGTAGCATTCAAGAGCAATGGGTAAATGAAAACTGTTATCTCCGATTTTGCTTTCACGATAAATGGGAACTTGAGGAAAAGTAGTTCAGAATTCAAGTCAAAGCAAGGATGTTGTCAATGTTGGTTGACGATTCATGATCATAATCAGCATTCAAAATTATCTTTTTTATCCACCAGCCAAACGGTTAGTGAATGTTTACCAGACACTCAATAGATTCCTATTGTTTTTTTGGCTGGTGAGTGAAGCAAATCTACCAGCCACCTGCATATTTTACCAGCATTTGCCTGGTGAATAGTGCACATTTTTAACCCTGACCATAATGTCAGTGATCTTCAGGCTAGAATTTTAGATGTCTAAAAGATCATAGATATAAAAAATGTAGTACTCTATGTAACATTTGCAATTAACTAAGTATGACAGTAAAAGTACTGTCATACCTCAGTTACCCATTAAATTCCAAGTTTAAGTCCGGTGTTATCACGGCATAGAGAATACATGATATGGTACCATAGACGGTATATATCACTGGCCGTAAAATGTCTGACAGTATATAACAGTATATAAATGGACCACCAGACACCATTAATAGAGCTCAACAGTCCCGCCCCTCGTCCAAGAGAGCTACGGTTCCGGAAGAAAATTTCCCATTCATTTCTCTTGTTGACTTCTGGAAAAATCTGTATATAAGGAGTTTTAGACCATGCCTTAGCCTAACCAGCTACGACGTGATATTTTGATACAAAATATAATTTCGAGTGAAAAAATGAACCACAAATCCCAATAAAGTCAAAGGTACAAGACTGTGTACATATTTTTTATTCAGATTAAAGGAACTACTCATCCCATAAAACATTGCGAGTGTTATCTTTCCGCCTTTACATTACTTTAAATTACCTAACTTTAGCTAATTTCACTTACACAGTGTCATCCTTGAAATATGATGTAATCTACAGCTCAGTAAACGTACTTACAAATCTCTAACTATCCATACTTTTTGCTACGACACAGGCGTACAACTCGGGCAGCCTGCCCAGAGTTGGAAACACAAAGCTTTTTCGCCATGGTAACCGCTAGTTTGTCTCGATGACATCATGGATTTCCACCAATCAGAGGCATCACTGCTGGTTTAGGATTGTGGGTAATGAAGTACTTATCCAAGACATCGCGAATAAAATTAATTTATCTCAAAACAAGGTTGGTGCCCCATGTTCTTTTGGCGTCTATATGAGCATATGCAATCGCTTAGTCATGTCGTTGCTGGTTTTAAGTCTACCATAGACGGTTACGATTTTATGGCTTATTTTCGAATTTTCAATGGAGAAAATGTATTGTATTCTTACTTCCGGAGTCGGCTGTGGGTGGGACTGTTGAGGTCTATTCCTATACCATAGAGCTCCGAGCATAGAGCTGGGCGATATGGAAAAAATCTAATATCACAATATTGTTGACCAAATACCTCAATCTCGATATTGCGGCGATATTGTAGGGTTGAAAATACGTGCTTATAAAGAAATTTTTACACAATGAGATTTTTTAAAATAATCATCATTGATGTGTATATAATAACTAAGTGGCGTAAAGGCAAATCATAGAAAAGCTAAAACAGTCGAGTTCTGAGTATTAAATCACTTTACTGTAATCCAGCCATTAAAACCAGGAAAAGATAACACTTTTGTCATATCACGACATAATGATATTAAAAAACTAAGACAATAATCAGTCTAATATCACAATATCAATATAATAGGGATGGGCCGATACCACTTTTTATGGAATGAGTACGAGTACCGAGTATTTCGTTTTGGGTACTTGCCGATACCAGGGTTTATACAGAGATTCTTAAATTGAATTTACTACCTTTTTACTACCTATTTTACTACCATCACAATATTTTTACTACCAACATGGCTTCAAACTTCAACTGTAGCAGTGTTAAGTAAAGTGACAAGTAAAGACATGAAATATCTTTCCAAAATGAATAAATAACATATTTACTCACAATTTAATGAGGCAATTATAACTTAATTTCAACACTGGGAGGGAGTTGAAACAAATAACTTCAACACTGGACACAAGCCAAGCACTGTCCAACACACACACACACACACACACACACACACACACACACACACACACACACACACACACACAC
>JACXGM010013781.1:0-15147 GCA_016801145.1 Umbra pygmaea | reverse complement strand
GCTATTCATGTTCATTAAACATCAAGAACGCTCCTCCCGCATTCTGGTCTCCGTTTCCTCTCCTACACAACAACAACTGTGACATTATGGATATCTTTCAGAAATGGCTTTCTTCTTGCCACTCTTCCATAAAAGCCCGATTTGTGCAGTATACGACTGATTGTTGTCCTATGGACAGACTCGCCCACCCTAGCTGTAGATCTCTGCAGTTCATCCAGAGGGATCATGGGCCTTTTGGCTGCATCTCTGATCATCCTTCTCCTTGTATGAGCTGACATTTTAGAGGGATGGCCAGGTCTTGGTAGATTTGCAGCAGTCTGATACTCCTTCCATTTCAATATTATCCCTTGCACAACGCTCCTTGGGATGTTTAAAAATTGGGAAATCTTTCTGTATCCAAGTCCGGCATTAAACTTCTCCACAACAGTATCTCGGACCTGTCTGGGGTGTTCCTTGTTCTTTATGATGCTCTCTGTGCTTTCAAAGGACCTCTGAGACTCTGATCACAGAGAAAGTGCATTTATACGGAGACTTGTTTACACACAGGTGGATTCTATTTATCATCATTAGTCATTTAGGTCAACATTGTAACGTTTCTCAGTTCCTCTTCCCAGAGAACTACATCTTCCCCTTCCTAGTTTGCTCGGAACTAAAATTCCCATTCCCCAGTTCATCTTCCCTGTGAACTACAGCTTCCCTGGTCTTGCCTCCTCAGAACTACATTTCCCATAACCTGGACCCAATCAACCAAATTCCATTCACCTGCTCTCACCCAGTCCTATATATGACACACACACACCATTGCCTCTTCGCGAGGTATTGTGAGTATATATTTTCTCCATTCTGAGCATTCCATTTCTATATTGTTATTCCGGTTTTGACCTTTGCATTGTTTGTTGATATTTCTGCCTTGGATTTAACTCTGTACCTTTGCCTCCATTCTGATATTGTTATTCTGGCCTGACCCCTGCACTGTTTGGTTAAATCTTCTGCCTTGGATTCTCCTTTGTGCCTTCGCCTACGGTCTTGGATTGATATTCTGGCCTGATCCCTGCTTTGTTTGGAATATACCTGTTTATAATAAACATTGTTCTTTTCTTACCCTTGGAGTATTCATTACAAACATTGGATCATTCAGAGATCCTCACTGAACTTCTGGAGAGAGTTTGCTACACTGAAAGTAAAGGGGCTGAAAAATTTTGTTTTTTATTTGTTAAAAAAGTTTCAAATGTCCAGTAAATTTCGTTCCACTTCATGATTGTGTCCCACTTTTTTTTGCTTCTTCACAAAAAATTACAGTTTTATATCTTCATGTTTGAAGCCTGAAATGTGGCAAAAGGTTGAAATGTTCAAGGGGGCCGAATACTTTCGCAAGGCACTGGCTTATTTGTGATTTGTTAAATTAATGTGTATATAGGTTTTAATTAGGTTATTCTAACCCATGGCTCTTAAGATACTCAGAAGCATTTAATATTTGTGATATAAGTTTTTAATAAAAATTTAATATTATAACATATTTAATGGGAGTACATTTCAGAGCAAAGAATTATGGGAAACTGGGGCGACAGTGGCTCAGTGGGTCAAGTAGGTTGTCTAGCAACCGGAAGTTATTACCATAACTTGATACCTAAGAAAATGGAGACTAGTGTGATTTCAAGACTGCCTGTAAATGGATTAGCACTCAATATTCATCACCATTGTGTAGAGCCTGGTGTCTAGTAGCAATGCTCTTGGCTCAAGCATGTACACAATACTGTCCGAATATTTATGTAGTACACTGTAAATATCTATTCAGTGTTCAGGGTTTAATTTATGTTCTGTCCCCCTGTTATACTAACTTGTCCACCCTGTTAGTTATACCTTGGTCCACCATGTTGTGCTTCGGTTCATCTTGTTATCTTTGTTTATTTTTTTAACATTTTTTAAAATTCTATCAAGTTTTCCGGATTAAACACAGTTTGATTTTCATTTAAACCTTCACATTTGTCTCCGTGACTCACTGCACTGTATCATACCACTGCGTGACAGAATTAACTACCTCTTCCTGACCGAGAACAGCGATGGAGAAAGAATGGAACAAGAGAGAGAGAACGGCATGGAGTGATTTGCAGAGCCTCCTACCAGCCATGAGATGAAGATGGTTATGACAGCGACAAACTTGAGGCGTTACTCTCAGCCCATCTACATCACCTCCAGTTGTTTGTCGGCTGTTTGCGCTACCCCACTTAAATTGGGGTAGCTCACGCCAGCTACGAACACCCTGTTTTTTCCAACCAGTGTATTCGTCGAGAGAGGATGACAGTGGCGAGGAGCGACAGGTCTGGGCTGAGGTGGATAGTGATGGTGTGGAGGTTTATAACAGCTGGTATGTGGACTGGCAAATCCTGAATGGGATGAATGTGGATCCAGAGGACGAGGAATCGGACACATACTCCTCTGAGGAAGACATGGACGTTGAGGGGGATAGCAAAAACACCCATCAGTCACAGGCTAGCTGATTAGCGACACATCCTCTACTCACCCTCCTAACCGGGTACCCTGGCCAGCTAGCGTCCCCGTCACCACCAGTGCGACAACCTAGAATGCTTGGCATGCTTATAGACCTGTGGGACTCTTCTCAGACTAGTTCATCACCACCGCAACCACCACAGGCTTCACCGTGTTGAAACCGTCTACCACTCTCCATGCCCGTGCCTGTGGCTCCGCCTTCATCACCAGCGCATGTGGCTCCACCCTTATCTCCAGTGCCACTGGCTCCACAAGGTTGCTCACCATTTCCAGCGATGGAGGTCCTGCCTGCCTCACCAAAAACAGGAGTTCCACCCCCTGCATTTTAGACCGGGGCTCTGCCACCCTTGCCACAACTGGGGGCTCAGCCCCCGTGCATCCAAGACCTTCGCATCATTCGGTGTCAGCTGCCCCACCCCTTCCACCAATTTTGGCTGCACAAGCCCCCGTGGCAGAGACCAGGGCTCAGCCCGCATGCCACAGCCTGGGGATCCACCCCCTGCTACTGAGACTGGGGCTCCACCCCCTACGCCTCAGCTGGTGCTGTCTGTGCCACCCCCTATGTTGACCTGTACACAACTATTCTGGGTGGTGAGAAGATGGCGCTTGTGTGTTCGGCCGACTGTCTGTTGCTATCCTGGCTTGTCCTCTGTTTGCTAACCATGTCTGTCTCCTGCTCTACCTGCCTGGTCTACGCCCGACAAACTCTCCTCGACATTCGCCTCTCTGCTGTGGACTCACTCACTATCTCCCAATCCTTCGACGTGGACTGTCCCTGCTACAAATCGCACAAGCCTCTCCGACCGATCTCCCTGCACAATATCCGCCGCTGGCTGCTCATCTCCCCGTGGAAAAAACGAAAGAAGAGATGAGGAACCCGCGGAGGATACATTGTGAAACTGAAGGCCTACCTACGGACAGGTATCTCGCTTCGTGGCGTCCCTGCTGCCTGGCACCCGCGGGGTGCGGTGTACCGTTGGCTCCGTCCTGTTTTTCCCCGGTTTCAGAGTCATGTTACTCGGGCTGCTCTCCAAAGTAGTCTCCACTCTCGGCCGCAAGGAACTAATCTCGGAAATCTCCGCTCATTAAGAAAAGCGTTCTCATGTCACGCTACTATTCCTCCTCCGAAGATGGCGCTGATAAACGCCCGCTCTGTGGTGAATAAAACCTTTATATTAAATTATTTTTACTCTTCACTCAACCTGGATTTTATGTTCATCACAGAATCCTGGATAGAGGTTGATGACTTAACTCCCTTCTCAGAACTCGTTCCACCAACCTCTACATTTTTTAACTCTCCTCGTATTAGTGGACGTGGGGGCAGGATCATAACCATTTTCAGTAACTTTCTCTCATCACGCGATGGCGTGTCCATATAGTGCCTTTCTCCAGCTTTGAAGCTCAACTAGCCTACTCCACCTTGACTGGAACGGTCCTGTATGTCTAGTGGTGATTTATCGCCCTCCTCACTCTAATAAGGATTTTATTCAGCATTTTACTGAGTTTGTCAGCAATATTGCCAAGAACTATGACCACTATCTATTGGTGTGAGATTTTAATATATGCTGCCTCTCAAATCCCTTGGCGCAGGAGTTTATTAATCTAATAGCTGTTTTTAGTCTATCACAGTGGATTAAAAACTCCACCCATATCCAGGGCCACAGATTGGATCTTGTATTATCTTATGGACTTGATGTTACTGACATAGTTTTTTCAGATTCAGTGCTTTCTAATCATAAACCGATTTTATTCTCTCTGTCTCTTCCAGAGCTCTCTCAGCTCACTATTGCACCTATTACATTGTCCCGGTTCTACTCCTCACAGTTTAGCACTAATTTCGATCTGTGCTTTACTGAACTCTGCTCACAGTTGCACCTAGATCAACCACTGCCTGATCTGGATGTGGATCAACATCTCAGCCTTTTAAGCTCGGCTTGGCTTAGGGTCATGAATATAACTGCTCCCCTAAAGCCTTTCAGATGCAAACCGAAATCTCAAATGTGGCATAACTCTGAAACTCATCACCAAAGAGAAGTCTGTAGAAAGGCTGAACGCAAATGGAACCTGGACAGGCTACAGGTGTCATTTCATATGTTCAAAGACTCCCTCACTGTATACCAGAATGCTGCAAAATCTGCAAAAGCAGCTTATTTTTCAAATCTAATTGAATCTAACCACTCCAACCCCAAGGTCCTGTTTTCAGTCATTCAATCTGTTATAAACCCTAACCCTCCTGTTAACACATTGTCTATTGCCTTAGAGGCTCTATGTGAAGACTTCCCAAGATTTTTTATTAACAAAATCACTAAACTACGACTTAGTGTCTGTCCTAATTCATCTATCCCTCCAATTTCGACACCTGTTGCTGGCTTTTGGGATGTTTTTGATCCTTTCAACCTCGAGTCACTGAAGGACATGATTGTCAAGCTCAAACCATCACTCTGTCCTATTGATATTATCCTCCCGAGATATTTAAAACTTATCATTGACTCAGCGGGGCCAGGTATGGTATCTTTTCAACAAGAGTCTCAAAACAGGCTCTGTTCCTGCCAATCTTAAAGTGGCCACGGTCACATCTCTTGCTTAATAAGCCTTCACCAGATCCCTCTGCTTTAAAAAATGTATGACCCATTTCTGTTTTACCTTTCATTTTTAAACTATTAGAGAAAACTGTGCTAAATCAACGCCAACAACTTTTGTCAAACAATTGTAGTTTTGAGGTTTTTCAATCTGGTTTTAGGTCTGCCCACAGCACTGAGTCCGCCCTTCTGAGAGTGCTAAATGATATTTATCTCTCTACTGATTCCAGAGACACCGTTGTTCTTGTTCTCCTAGACCTCTCGGCACCCTTCGATACCATTGACCACCCTACTCTCTTAGCTAGACTAGAGTCCTGGGTGGGTCTAAGGGCATCGGTTCTGGCATGGGTTCAGTCAGACCTGTCTGACTGGAAGGTTTCAGTAAAGATGGGCAACTTCTCCAGCTCAATGACACCCCTCACATGTGGGCTTCCACAGGGCTCCATCTTGGCCCCTTCTTTATTTTCTCTCTACATGCTACCTCTGGGCTCCATCCTAAGATACATGGTGTTTCTTTTCATTTTTATGCAAACGACACCCAAATTTACATCCCTATTAAGAGAAACAACCCTGCAGCGCTGAACTCTCTTCTGCTATGCTTAGAAAAGGTCAAAGAATGGTTAGCCCAAAATTTCCTCTTTCTAAATGAAGAGAAGACCGAGGATATTGTTTTTGGCATAATGAAAATCCTCACCACCTAAATCCTGAGCTAGAGAGCTTATCAGCTTTTAAATCCACAAGAGTGTGGAACCTGGGCGTTCTTGTTGACCAATCTCTAAAATTTGATAAACACATTTCATCTGTAATCAGCGCTAGTTTCTACCAACTTCATTTACTATCTAAAATTAGAGGCTTTCTCACTCCTAAAACCCTAGAAATGGCTGTTCATGCATTTATTACATGTCAGCTAGACTACTGCAATTCTTTATATTGCGGTATATCAAGTCACCAAATCGCCCGTCTTCAACTAGTCCACAACGCTGCGGCCGGACTCATCCCCAAATGTCGGAAATATGACCATATCATTCTGATTCTCAAATCTTTACACTGGCTGCCAATTCGTCAGAGAATAGATTTTAAAATTGTACTTGTTTTTAAATCTGTACATAACCTAGCCCCGGTCTATCTCTCTGAACTTGTCCATCCTTACACTCCATCCCGAAGCCTAAGATCTCTTGATCAGGCTTTGCTGGTAGTCCCTCGCGTTAGACTCAATCGTAGAGGTGAGCGGGATTTTGCGGTAGCAGGCCCACGACTCTGGAAATCCATGCCCCTACAGATTAGAACGGCCCCTACCTTGTCTGTCTTTAAGTCTTTATTAAAAACCCACCTGTTCACTTTAGCATACTAACCTTCATCTCTGGCTGATATTACCGTTTTATTTTTAGCCTACGTTTGATATTGCCTTCATACTTGTGTTACTGTGTGTTGTGATATAAGTATTTTTTATAACTTTCTTTTTAGATGTATTACTTTTCTGTAAAGCACTTTAGTCAGCCTAGTGGCTGTTGTAAATGCGCTATACAAATAAAATGACCTTGACCTTGACCTATGTCTGAGATCGGTATGTAGCTGTAAAGCCCCCTCAGTCTGTGCCGGCAGCACCACCCCTACGGCTGGCACCGGCTGCTCCGCCCCCTCAGCTTGTGCTGGACACTGCTCCTCGGCCAGTGCCTGTTGCGGCACACCCTGCGGCTCCTCCCTGACCTGGTGGGGTCTGCCCAACGTTGACGCTGAGGATACCATCCCTAGGCGGGTTCCTCCAGGACACATCATTCCCTCGTCTGCTCCGGGCGATGGTACCTAGGACGCCTTCCGGATGGGGTACTGTAATGGTGATCCCTCCTGGATTGATCAGGGCCGGTGATCCCATGTCTGTCCTGTCAATCAATCACAGTAAACTGGACTCAGCTGTTTCCATTCACTTATTTGTCTCATATTTTAGTTCCTGGTTGTTTGTTTGTCTGGTGTGTTTCATTGTATAAATGTTTTGTGTATGACCATCACATTTTGTGTATTAAACCTTCGCATTTGTCTCCGTCACTCCTTGGACTACATTTAAAAAAAATTGTGAAATGTATTTTAAAGAGTAAGACCACACAGTGACAAACTAAAATAAAATTAAAGCTACCGTTTGCAATTTTTTACATTTATTTTTTGATAGTATGTTGTTTATATTATATGCACAATCTAAGTAGAATAATTGTCTTACTGATGTTGCAGTAGCTTGAATAACAATGGTGACTCTCACCGCAATGGAAGCCATTTCTAGTGTCAGGCAGGGAATCCCCTGCAAAATGTGTGATGTATTGTTCACTGAAATGGAGTATGGTTGCCAGAACTCTCAATCAAACCAGAGCAGTACAGTGACGACAAATGAGGTTGCAGGGTGGGCTAAACTTCTAGACACAGTAGAGCAAGAGAGAACATAAAAACCTAGATACTTCAGAGAAAAACCTGAGCAGATACCGGTTTTAGCCCGACAGCACCTACATTCACATTCTTTAAAACCCAAATGCATAATTAAGCATAAATATTGCCTACAGTAATATCGCGGAAGGCATCTTTAAGTAGCTGATGTGGGTTAATTTTTGGCAATTCCAGCACAATGCACATTTGTTTTTCTAGACATTTCATTTGTTAATGTCTTGTTTTTGCAATATTGACCCTTATGATAACCCTAACCTCAGTAACGTGATCTCAAACGTCAACCCTTATCCATAAACTTTAATGTATTCAAAGTTTTAAAGTGATTTCAATCACTATGGAATATATGGAATGTACCATGATTGCATGAAGCCGCGTAACATAATAGATGAATTATGACCACCATAATTGCAAAACGTTAAGAACAAACACAATAGTTAGACCAATGTAATAAAACATTTGTAGTTGAAACGTCATTGCCTGGAAACATGTTGGCATACCATAACATAATGCATGTTTTCAGTATAGTTGGCTGAGAACATAATTGTTCAGAATTATATGTTTGTCTTTCAACAGGCGGTGCGCTGGTGCTGTAAAAAGCCAAAGGAAGTATCAGAGGAGCCGTATGTTCTTGAAAATCGGAGCGCCCCAAACATGGACTCCCCTATAAATGAACCACCATATGTACATACCGTTCAGCCCATTGTAAGAAAACCTCTAAACATCAACCTCAAAATAGCCTTATCTTCCATTAGCTTTGAAAATGTAGAATATTACAGCTGCTACAACATTGTAAAATGTACTGGTGGCCCCTTATTACTTTGGATTGTACTTGAACAATATTTTGACCTTTATTTAAGGCAATTTATTGGGATATTTTTTAATACTTTTTTGTTACTTAGGTACTTTATTTTTTAGGATGTAACAACTTGAGAATATTTTGTTGTATATAATGAGTTACAATGTCGAATACCTGAACCAAACCACATCAAGCCAGCAAATGCAAACTGATCGGCCAGAATGAAAGGATTAAAGCATAAAGATGGAATATTGTGAATGCTAAAAATTTGATTGGAATAACAATTCTAAATATTTTTTTTGAAATTCTGCCTTTTGTATACTTTTGTTGAAGATGAATATTTTCAAAATAGACAGTAAAGGAAGTGGTGTTTTAAATAGGGGTTCTGAAATCAATGCATCTTTCTGTTAACCTCTTAACAGGATGACCCACCAACAAATAAAACAGGCATGTACATCGTGAACTCCTAAGCAGGATGAGGTGGAGGTGACATACTAACAGGTACCTGAACAAAATACAGCCATTGACTGTGTGACTGTTAAAACAACTAATCTAACAGCATTCTGGATTGCTGTGAGTGTTATGTAATGCTCATCGATGGCTAAACCTTACTATAATGCAACATATTTATGATGATGTTGCTCAATACAGCTGTGGCTGTGTTTTGCCCATTCTTATTTTGCCCAATTTGAGATTATGAGATAAATACAGTACATTCATCCAATAACAACAGACCTGAACGATTCCTGCTTGTTCCACCTGGGAATATTGTCTGTATCTCATTGACCAAATTTGTTCATTTTCACAGTTGTCATCATAGCAATTAGCAACAAGATTAAATAAATATTAATAATAATTATGAATAATTATAAATATTCACAAATGTTATTAAGATCTCATATGGTACAGTGCCTTGCATTAGTAATCACCACCTTTGGACGTTTCCACATTTTGTAGTGTGACAACCTAGAATAAAATAGGATTGTATTTTTACCATTTGTTTTACAACGAACACTTTGAGGTGTAAAATACCTTTTTATTGTGACATATATGTTATATAAAAAATATTAAAAGACGTGTTGGTCAGAAGCATATACCAGCTTTGCTATTATAACCCCCTAAATTGATGCAACCAATTGCCCTCAGAACTCATAATTAGGTTGGAATCCAATTAAAACGTCACATGATCTAAAAAATAATACACCTGTTTCTGGAAGGCCATGGAGTTTATTAAAGAGCATATGTAAACAAACAGCCTCATGAAGACCAAGGATCTGATGACACCAAGATTTTATTTATTGGCCTTAGTGCTCTATATGTGGCATAAAGCCAACACTGCTCAACACTCTGAGAACATCATCCCCAAGGTGAATCATGGTGTTGGCAGCATTATGTTGTGGGGATGCTTTTCATCGGCAGGGACTGGGGAACTGGTCAAGATTGAGGACAAGATGGATGGAACCAAATACAGGGCAATTCTAGAGGAAAACCTATCTCAGTTTGCAAGACATCTAAGACTGGGCGGAGGTTCAACATCTAGCAGGATAATGACACTAAACACAAGCCAAAGCTACACTAGAGTGTTTTACAACCAAGAACCTGAATGTCCTACATTGGCCAAGGCGAAGCCTAGACCTCAATCAGATAGAGAATCTCTGGAAGAATTTGACAATTGCTGTTCACCAACGGTTCCCATCCAACCGGACAGAGCTTGAATAATTATGCATTGAAGAAAAGTCCGGAATTGCAGGATCCAGATGTGCAAAGCTGTTGCTTTTATTGCAGCCAAAGAAGGTTCTACCAATTATTGACTCAGGGGGGTAAATTCTTATGTAACCAACAAATGTATTTTTTTTGTGTAGATTTTGTGTCACAATTACAAATATATTGCATCTTAAATTTTTTTGTATATTCTGTAAAACAAATCCCAATACAATCATATTTCATTTCAGGTTGTCACACTACAAAATGTAAAAATGACCAAGGGGGCAAATACTTATGCAAGGCAGTATATATATATACAGTATATTCCTAAATAACTTATAATGTATGTATATGAATATTAAACTTACCATCTTTATTTTTCAGGCAAACTACAGTCAGCCAAGCAACAGTGGACAAAGAAACAGCTTTGTAGATTTGTATGACATATAGAGTTAGATTATTTACACATTATTTGAGCATAAATATTGGGAACCTTGATAGTTTTTTATACTGTATATGATTTCATCATCTTAGACCATGTTATTTACATAACAACACCAAGCTAATTCATATATGTTTTGAGTGTTATATTATGGCTTGATTTTTTACCAAATACTGTATCTCAGATTTTTTTGTATGATGATCAACTGTTTTTAAGTCAACTTGATTTTAGTACAACCAACACAGTCCACGAGATGGTAAATAAACTAAATTACAATCTGACAAATGCACTAGACAAAGGATGGATGAAAATGGATAAATAGCTCTGTCCGTCAACTAAAATGAGCAAATTGGGCCGCTGACAGAAAATGGAGAAAAAAACTGGACTTGAGGTTCATCTTAATATCTACAAATAATCCTTATGACCTACAATAACACTGCACATGCTGCAAGAAAGAAGCACTTTTCCAGAATCATTATAGAAAGTGGAAATAATCCTGGAATACTATTTTCAACAATAGACAAACTGCTAAACCCTGCCACTATCCCTAAATGGAGAAGTCAAGCCTCTGAAACTAAATGCAATAAGTTTGCAGCCTTTTTAATAACAAAATCACAACCATCAGAGCCAGCATTACTACAACAAATATAAACTTCCCATGCAAACCTTGTACAACATACATGAAGACATTTAACAGCATTGCTACAGAAGACCTGCTAAAGATTGTTGGAGAGAGTAAATATACCACTTGCATTTTGTGCTATCAACCCTATCTCGACCCTATTCTGAAAAAAGTTTTTAATAGAATCTCATGCCCTGTTCTAAATATTATTATACATTTCTCTAATCTGGGGTCTTCCCAAATGCATACAAAACTGCTGTTATAAAGCCAATTCTTAAGAAACCACAACTAGACTCTAAGGTACTAAGCAACTGTAGACCAATATCAAATGTCACTTCTTTTAAGTAAGGTGCTTGAGAAAGCAATTTTTCACCAACTGAAAACCTTTCTATTTGACAACATTCTTGAAAATTTTCAGTCAGGTTTTAGAGAAAATCAGAGTACAGAAACAGCCCTGACAAAAATAGTAAACGATTTAAGACTTAGCATGGATGCAAACAAAGTCTCGGTTCTAGTCCTCCTAGACCTGAGTGCAGCATTCGACTCTACTGATCATGATATTCTACTAGACCATCTTGAAAACTGGGTTGGTCTCCCAGAAAATGTCCTCAGATGGTTTCAAACCTACATTACAGGCAGAAAATTATTTGTCAGTCTTGATGACCATGTATCCGAGGAACATGATATACTATGAGGTGTTGCACAAGGAAGCTGTCTTGCTCCACTACTTTTTTCACTATACATGCTTCCACTAAGTGGTCATCACAGAACACAATGTAAATTTCCACAGCTATGCTGATGACACACAGATATACATTTCCGTAGAGCCAGATTACATGGATGCAATAAGATTGCTTGTTTATAAAACTGTAAATGGCTCAGGACCAGCTTCTTTTACAGACTGTCTAAAACCCTAGGTTCCCCAAAGGGCACTCAGATCTTCAACAGCTAAGCTGCTATTGGTACAAAATTCTGCTCACAGAAAAATTTGAAATGCTGCATTTTTTAAGCATGCTCCAAAGCTGTGAAACACAATACCAAAAAATATCAAAGAAGCATCATCTATTGATATATTCAAAAAGCTGTTAAAAACATATATTTTCTCAATAGCATTTAACTAAGCCAGCACACAACTGCTTTTTATGCCTTCCTTCTTTTAATATGTTCCTTTACATTTCATATTTCTATTTCATTGCCTTTAAACGTGCTCTAGGCTTTTTATGCTTAAAATTGATTTTTTTAAATATTTCTTTGTCTTTTATTGATGTGCTCTATGCTTTTTATGTTTTAAATATTTTTTATTGATGTAAATGTTTTTATTGATACAAATTTTTTTCATTTTCTTTTACTTTTATTGATGTAAAGCACTTTGAGCTGCATTCCTTGTATAAAACGTGCTATATAAATAAAGGTTTATTATTATTATAACTGTTCAATTTAAAAATTCAGGTTGAAACAGTGCATTGCTTAATTGGTTAGATATTTGAATAGACATTACTTGATCAGATGTTATGTTACACTTTGGGATTCAAGCACTACAAATCTTTGTATCAAACAATGTTACTGTATGTAAAATATAACAAAAGCATTGTAAATAAATTCTAAACCTCTAAACCTCCCCTTTAATCTGTCTTTAATAATGTGCATACCATTCAAATGCAAATGCTTACACAGCACATTGATACATCACAGCACATTGATACATCACAGCACATTGATACATCTTGCGCAAGTTTTTTCTATTTTTTTTCTATTTTTTATCACACTTATTGGAACTTGCATGATATTTTACAAATTGCAAAAACATCAACGTATGGATGAGAAAACATCAACTTGCAGATCATATACATTGTTGTCCACAATTTTATTACACTGTACACACGGAAGCACTGCTTTCAAAATGAATGGCTAAAAGTATGCTAAATAAGGAGTTTTATGGATTTTTCAAGGTACTTCAAATGAAATTGTTCAAACCTTAATTATTTCATCATATGAAAATTCATTCATCTACTTAGAGGAAGGAGATCTAATTTAATGTGGTGGGACTTCAGGTCAATCAAATGTGCTTTGATGTTACAGCCCATGAATCACTGAGCTAAACAGATCATGAGATGTGATTCATGTTCCACAATTTGTTATCACAACCCAGCCTCTGACCGACACCATTTTCAAGCCACACCTGAATCGGGCACAAATGGGCACATAGATAAAAGTCTCACTGGATCTTACCTCTTCATGCCAGACATCGGATAGCTTCAGTTCATATTTACATAGCTGAGAAGTGAAAAATTTACTTAACATTTTATATAGAGTATTTGGTTACATTTGGTTATTTATTTATTTGGAAACAGATTGTACCACCCAAGATGGTGCAAACTGGGACTAACCTTTTCAGGATTATACAATGTGTCTTTATATTTGTCATCTCAGGTAAGATAATACATCCAATTAAAATAAATGTTTCAGTTGGTTTAGTAGGATTGGAACCTATGAAAGAAATGACTTGTTATAGACCTTCTGCTGTGACAAGACATGGCAGTTGAGAGGTGAGAGAGCAGATGAAAATGAATAAACATGAAATAGAATACAAGTAATCATGTGTGCTGTTTAAGCTAAACACCACCCAAAGAAAAAAGAAGCACACATGTGAAATTATTGGGTAGTCCATTATACTGTATAAATGTTACAATTGTTCTGTGTAAACCTGACCACAATGTGTTGGGTTCTATTTTTAGAATGACTGGTGTGTGATGGTTGTGCCTTGAAATAATACATTCTATATTCTTTGGTTTACTCTAGAGCTAAAATTACTATAGGGTTGGTATTCTTAAACCTTAATCTGAATGACATTTTTTTTACATAATGAGGCCAGTGATGGAAACATTTAAATGTTGCCTACAGTCAATAAAGTCA
The DNA here is from genome assembly GCA_016801145.1 of Umbra pygmaea. Lineage (NCBI taxonomy): Eukaryota > Metazoa > Chordata > Actinopteri > Esociformes > Umbridae > Umbra > Umbra pygmaea. The sequence continues at coordinate 1,153 of JACXGM010013781.1, read as the reverse complement.
ATTAAAGCTCACACTAAAACTATACAGCCAAGCAGCAAAGCTTACCTCAAATATTGAATGATCTAAAAGAAAGCTGTAGATGGCCATTTTAGAATCATAGCCTTGGTTAATCCCCTTGAGTAAGGTGTATCTTTTTTGCCTCTTACAGGTGCTCTTTCTGCCAACTTCTTTCGAGTACCACGCTCACTGACTCCAGAGGGTAGCACCACCACACCCGCAGTACAGAGTACCTTTGTGTTTTCCATTGAGATCACAAATCGGGTCTTCAATGATTCTCTACTGAATTCTAATTCCAAGTACTATAAGAAAATGTATTTCGAGGTCAAACAATTGGTAAGATCAAAAGCCATGCCATGAATTCCACTATACCACTGTTCAAACAAGGGCAATTGCTTGTTGGTATACCCTGGTTTCTTTGTCATTGTTTCACTAGTTCAAGGCTAGTTTAAATTATTACTGCCAAAATTACAGCATGAATGTTATATTAAGGTGATGACCACGTGACACTCATAGAAATGTGAAAGAATTTGATATTTTCCAGCTTGCTGACACTTTGGGGTGTAGTTCGTGCCCATTTAACGGAACGTATGGAGGCGTTGAAACAATGGATTTCAGGTACAGTAGGCTTGAATAAGTAAATAATTTTTGACGCAAGAATCGCAATGTTAAATTTTGGTTGACAAAGAAAATATTATATTCTGGTTTAAAACCCATATGTAATGTTTGCAGTCCGCCTGTTTAAGGTTGGGTGTTGAATTTGTTGATATTCTATTTAATATTTAAAAATCTTTATATATTTTTCACAGATCTGGATCTGGATCAGTGATTGCAAACTCTGTCATTGGTTTCTATACAGCATCAATCAATAAATATGTGGTCAAGTTTGAATTCCTGGACACTATCCACAAACATCCAGACTCAGTTCTACAGATAAATGAAACCTATTGTGTTGGTACGATGATATACACAGAATATACTCATCATTTTGTAATACTGATTTTACAGTATAATCTGATTCGCTTTTTCTTTTCCTTCCCTATTTTCAGTATCACAAGTTGTGGTTTCTACAACAACCATCCACACCCAACCTACAACCATGGTAACATCCAATACCCCACATTCAACCATGGTAACATCCAACACCCCACATTCA